>JACTOM010000092.1:411012-503740 GCA_015832385.1 Elymnias hypermnestra | reverse complement strand
TAATTCATTCATTCTTAACCCATACATACATTCTTTTAAATCTGTCAAACATTTATCCATGAAAAGGTTGAACAGCCATGGTGACGCAACACATCCCTGTCGAACACCTCTTTCGACAGGAAACCACTCCGTGTACGCTCCGTTTATTCTGACACAGGCACTAGAACCCTCATAGAGAGACTTCAATGCTTGGATCAGACAACCGCTCACCCCATACGTAGATAACGTTGACCACAGCTCATTCCTCACCACTCGATCATAGGCCTTTTCTAAATCTACGAACGCGCAATAAACTTTTTTTTTTTAATAAAGATAAATAAATAAAAATTTAATTTTAAAGGTGGTATTTCGACAACCTTTCTTTGCCCTCTCTGAAAGACCATGCATTGACTTTTCTTAACGTTATAAATTAATCCATGTATAGCCGCAAAATCCTCACAGGTGTTCAGGAGTTTTCTCAGACCGCATACAGAAGCGCTCAGTAGCACCATGTCGTCTGCGTAACTAATATTATTAAAACAGACGCCAGCGATGTAGCATCCGATACGTTGCTGGCTCAGCACCTCGATCAATCCATTAATATAAAGATTAAAAATGGAGGGAGAACTTAATCCCCCTTGCCTTACTCCACATTCGAGTCTATAAGGATCCGACATAGTGCTCGCCCATTTCACAGTATTTACTTGATTCCCATTCCAACATTTACAGATGTTAATAAGTTCAGATGGTATATTGCATGCTCTCATTTTTTGCCATAAAATATCATATGAGCCTAGGTCAAAAGCCCTGGACAGATCGAGGAAACATGCATATACTGACGTTTATCTCAGAGTATAATATTTGACAGCACTCTTAAAACACAGTAGTGCAGATGCACAGTATCCGTGGATTGTCCGCTTCGAAAACCAAACTGGTTATCGTGTAACCGCAAATACTGGTTTAATTGTAGATTAATAATGCTATCAAATGTTTTGGCAATTATGCTAGCTAAGGATATCGGCCTATAATTACTTATATCTGAGAAATCACCGCTTTTATTTTTCACTACCGGTATAACTATAGTCCTCATCATGTCAGATGGAAGATAAGAATGCGATATGCATAGGTTAAACATTCCCAACACTGTATATATGAGGTCCAGCATGCTGTATATGCTCTATACTCAACCCATCGTGGTCAGGCGATTTGCCTCTCGTGATGGAACTATATTCGCAACTTCAGTTCCTACTATATTTCTCTTTTGTATAAATTTTTCGTTCCCTTCACCTAAAGACTGTGGCAATGATGGACCTAACAGTGCTTTTACAATGGAATTATCTTTAAATTTATTAGCAATTAATTTGAGATCATTTGTACCATCTACACACGCGGGAAGACCGGGACGACCCTTTAAACTATTAAAATCACGTCAAAAAATTAAAAGGTTTTAATTGGTTAATTGCTGCTGAATCGAAAAGTAAAATTTGTTTTGTGTACTAGTTTAATAAATAAATTAGATTTGTAGTGATATCGAGTAAAGGAGATAGTTTTGGGAGATCTCATCATCGATTGATTTTTATAAGACTTTACAATAATACGTTTAATAAATAATCGCTCGAATGAAAGAGGACTATTGATTAACTTGAATGTTGTGAATCAATAAAGACTGAAAATAGAAATGTTGTGGCATGCCATGTAGTATATTTTTTATTTCGAAGTTTCTACAGGAGTAGGACATTACAAGCTGTTGGGCCTATATCATTTTGAAACAAAACCCCTTCATACTTTAATAAGGGAATGACATTTTAGAACGAAATAAATATAACGAATCCATGATTGCTTTAATTAAAAAAAAAATGGTCGGTGATGCACTCTTATCAAAATAAAGTGTTTCTATAAACCAAGTCAATATTTTAAATCGATGAGGAGGAGGTGCAGGGGCTCGCTATGTTTCGTCGCCGCCGGCCGACTCTGCGGGAGCCTCCACTTTGTCGCTGTGCACTTCGCCATTGTTGACATTATTATCGCATGTTTTTTGTGTAGCGCTAGAGTTTGCGGCCGAGGATTTTGGGTCGAGCGCGTCCCGAGGTATAAGTCGCGGCCTCAGCAGCACAAAGAACCAGTTCTGCAAGACGGAGATGAAGAATTTGCCGAACTCTCTGAATATCATAGGGTCGCCTTCCGCCAACTTAACGGCGGCCCCCGCGTACCGCGTGTCGCTATTGAAGGTCAGCTGCAGCCGGAACTCCACCTCGAACGACTCCTTGCACGTGTTCAGCACCTCCTCCGTGATCCGATTCTGCTTCTCTACAAAATCGAGCTGCATCTGACTGTAGAGGCGGCCGAACTGCTTCCGCTTCCATACAGTTTTGGTGAGCGTGCCGGAGTACCTCTCCTTTTCCTTCCTCTTCGATTCGACGTTCGTCTCTGCGTTAGGTTCGTCTTCGAGCCTCGTCAGTTCGATCTTGCAGATGCTGAACAGCTGCATCAATACCTCTCGGACGACCGACTTCCAATCGGGATCCGCTATGCAATGCAGCACGTGAGGATATAGGCCGAACCTGTACTCCGGGCTGCTCTTTCCCCGCGGCAGTTTGGGCTTCTGCAGCAGAATGGTGCTCAGGAACTTCTCGCAGCCGCGGGACTTTTCCGCCTCGTAGGCGGCCGCTGCGAGCTCGAAGAATGCCTTTATCTCCTGGGCGAGGCGGCCGGTGATCGCCGAGGCCACGTTGTGGCTGAGTTCGATCGGGTCCTGGACGCAGATCGGTGTACCGACCCTGATCGGGTGGACGGAGTATTGCTCGACGTTCTCCCTGTACCGGGCGAACTCGGGCGGCAGCAGGTCTGCATTCTTAAAAGCTTCTTTCTTCAGCGGGAGTCCCAGGAAGGGGCAGACGACCTGCTCCCCGAAGTCGAAGCCGGCGTAGTATTGGAAGAAGCCACCGAGCAGCTCGGAGATGGGCGTGCGATCGGCGGGGCGCGGCAGGCGCTCGTGGTCGGGCTCGAAGCCGGTGTTCCAGCCGTCTACGAGCAGTTCGTGCGCCGGGTCGCGCTGCAGCCACACCACGGATGGGAGCAACGAGCACGGCGCCTGCTGCAGGTAGAACAGCAGCATCAGCGCCAGCGCGTAGTTGGTGAGGCGGCCGGTGCCGGACAGGCCGTGCACGCGGGCCCAGTACTTGGCCAGCACGGCCAGCGGCAGCAGGCGCGGGTCGGCATGCAACAGGAAGGCCAGCAGGCGGCTGTTCCGCGCGCCCAGCGGCGTCTTGAACGACACGTCGCAGCGCGTCAGCGTCGGCACGTGCAGGAACTTCACGATGGGCGTGTTGGCGCGCGGGATGGACACGATGTCGGCGAACAGCCACGGGTGCTGCTGCAGCAGCTTCTTGGCCTGCCGGCACAAACGGCCCCGCCATATTAATCATTTATCAGAGAACATCTTATTATTAACACATAATATTGTTAGTTGTGTTGGTGATTGCGCTTTTTCTCACCTTACTGATGAGGTTGTCGTTGTGGACGCGGAATGCGGGTGGCAGGTTGATGAAGCAGTCTGCGTCGCTGCCCTTCACCCCCAGGCCCGTGGTGATGGAGCCGAAGGGCATCGCCATGCAGCCTGTCAGAACACCACCACACAATGACCAATAGATTCAAGTTATCGAGCCAGTGGCTGGAATATCGCCTTATTTTAAGAGCTATGCTATTATACTTATTATGCTTTCAGCAATAATGATCTAATTACGTAAAGAAATGTTATGACTTCAATCGAATTCGGCCTAAGTAACATTATATAAATAGATCAGTTTTCTTAAGAAAGTTTAACTAATATTTGTGAAATAATCAAATGACGTCATTGAACCGGGAAGCTTAATAAGATGTTCGTTATGGGGTAATTTGAACCCAATTGTGCAATAATGGGCTTATCTACGATTTTCTTGAGAATTCGTCACTACATTAATGTGTGCCCTCTAGAGGATAATTATAAATTAATATTTTGTAGGGCATGTCATCATAGAGATCAGGGTAGATGAGAGTCTACCTCTAAACCCCCTACATGACATCATTTAATCAAATAAGGGAAAAGACGACGTACTACTCTCGATCGATATCGCCATATACGTTTGGCGGCATTATGGCGCACACTCAGGAGTACAAAAAAACCGAAATTTCTTACGTTAAGCGTAGCATAGAAATAAACCTAGTCGTAAACACACATATATACTATAAAAAATAAAAGAGAGATGATTGTCAGCAACATGGTGAACAGTTAAGCAGCACTTAAAAAGCGAAAAGGTATATTTGAGATATTACCAGGCCATCGCTGATTCAGCACCCACTCCAAGTCCTCGTAGAGCCCGCTGATAGCATTCACCTCCTCCTGGGTGAGGCGCACCGCGCTTAGCACCCGGTCCAGCTGTTCGTGGAAGTCTCCGCTCAGATCCAGCAGTTTAGGCTCTGGCACTTCAACTGCAGCAAAAAAAAACAACTTTATTCAGAGCTATTTGTGGAATGACAGATAAAAAGTAGTACATATAATCAAACTGTTGTAGCAAAGGAAAGATAGAAAAAAACTATTCAGAGCATATTGCGATAGAAGAAAAAGCGCTGTATTCATAGCTTTGTGCAAGAAGGACCAAAGAACTTTATCTAGAATAGAATTACGGGGGTGACACCACCGGCAACAGCTAGTGACATGATAAAATTACCATTTTGGTTGTTTTTCATTTGCTGTTTTTGTCTGAAACCTGATTTTGTATGTTCTTCGCTGTATGGTTTCACTGTGAGGAATTCGCCGTAGATGTTGACCTTGTTGGTGTCCTCGATGGCTTCCTTGGCGTCGTCATCGGTGTCGAATGAGAGTATGGCAAACTTAGCAGTCATTTTAACCACCTTTAAAGTGCCATAACTTGAGAACACTCGTGTCAAATCCTGCGGTTGTGTGTATGACGGGAAACCTGAGCAAGTGAACACATTAGCTATATAATAATTAAAATTATAAACTCAGTGAAGCATCAATATAAAATAAATATTTTATAAAAGCTCTAAAGATTACTTGCGGCGTATTAGAAGGAAGGATATTGGGACCACTTCTTTTGCTTTTATATACCAATAACCTTACTCAAGCAATGAATGACCTGCTGTTATTTGTTAAAGATAGTATGAAGATTTATATGCATAGAAATAATAAAATCAAAATACTCTAGGAATCTAAGTGATTTAACTGTAACTTCTTCATCTATATATACATACAAGCTAGTATTACTTTTAGAAACAGGGAAACCTTTTGAATAAACTTTCTAACTTTTCAAAATTGTTTCTATAACAAACCATCAGAAGATATTATACAGATGTTACATAATAGATTTTAAACCTTTAATAAACGAAAGTATACAACGACGATTATCAAATTTGGCAGTGAATTTCTTTTATTGTAATAAATAAATTGAAATACCAGTGTTTTGAGGGTTTTGAATATAAAAGGTGTGAAATGGCAATATTTCCTTAAGTTACTGAGCTCACAGTCCAAGGAGTTAACTTGGGAAAGGACAAGTAAAACTTGGCCTATCTTATCTGTCAAAATTAGTAAATTTTAACAGATAATATAGTTCCATTGGTCCTGCCATGTTTCATACTGAAGGGATTCACTCAAAAACTAATGAACCTTACATCTGTTTATTTGTGTATTTAAAAATCACTCACCAGACACATGAACTCTCCAAGGGTTTGAGGGCTCTGTGGTAACCTCCATTTCTTATGGGTATAATAATGCTCCTGAAAGTAATGTTAATAAAAGACTAATAGTATCTTATACAATATTATTTTGTGTGTTCATATAAAATATCTTTTCACAGTGCTTGATCAATTTATATGAATTTTTTGTGTTTATCTGGGACGCTAGAATAGGTTGTAAAATATTTTTCTTCTCCTACCCTCACCCCCATTAAATAATATTATTTATTAATTAACTCAGATTATAATGTTCAGTCACTTAATGTTCCCGATATCAATTTACACAAACTCATTAATAATAATAGCTAGAAATGCGACAGATTCAATAGTCGACCACTCTGGGGAACCGTCACTCGAGAACTGCCAAGAGACGCACGCCGGATTGTCACTTATTGACTCTGCCCCACAGACTATTGCACTCCGACATATATATAATTTCATTTTACATATCACTGGCCCCTACATATTAACAATGTATTTTAAACATTTTTTTTATCACACAGCTATTATAAACATATCATTAGTACAAGTATTTTATACTGGACTTTTTATATGTAGGGACCATGGAGTCTTCTAACTTTTTTTATAATTAAATTTGTTCTCTCTCTTAGCCCCTTTCTATCTTATGCTATAGCTAGTATGTTCATAAAAATGCTCTCATGTATGGAATCCAAAATGAAACTGATATATAAGAGATCTAGATTGCATGTCTTAAGTATATGTACATATGGACAGCCCAGGCTAGTTGTTTAGGTCTGATTAAGTCGAAAGAGATCCCAGATTCAATTAATTTATATCATAACTAATTACTTCACTTGAAAAGATTTCCGTAATGCAAAATTGATTAACTTATTTAACTATCACATATTGAGATTATAGTATAAAAAAAACATTTCATACTCATAGTTTTCGTAATATTAATGAATATAATTTAGTGGATATGTCAATAATAGTCAATGTTAAATAAGGGATAAACCTACCTGTATATTTCTGTTATATTTTATCTGTATTTATTCATGAGCACTTTATGTAACTAAGTCACTGGCACAAACTTGTATTACAAGACACATGAAATTATAATAACTCGATCACTGTCTATCACTGGTTTGACTAATTAAAAGTCACTTTCCTTTATATACATAAAATTTGGCACCATTACTTAAGTATCCCTAATTATATTGATTAATGCTCGTTTGCAAACTAAATCAATACTGAGAATTATTTTATTAATTATCTCATCATTTAACTGTGTTTGTTGTTTAAAAAAGTGAGATTTTACTAAATATTAAGAACTTTCAGCTAGTTGTGGGTTTTTCTCAAAACATGACACAAGTTTAATAGCATTATTATTACAAATGAACATTTTAATTTTATTTGTATACTAGCTGTGCACGCCTATGTTACTCGCGTAATGCCCGATACCGATTTAGATCTTAATTTATTACTGCCATATTAATGCTTGAATGGACTTCGCCTGATAGTAAGTGATGTACTGTCTAAGGCAATAACTTGTTTTACGAAACGTCTTTGCTAGTAGGGCTGTAACTAGCGACGACCGAAACTACCCACCAGTCTTCAGACAAAGATTAGAAATAGCAATTTTCAAAATAGGCCCTGCCAGGAATAAATCCCGGAACATCTTTTATCAAAAACCTAGTGAACATGTGACCTTAAAATGACCTCGCACATAAGTCCGACAAAGATCATCAAATCATACGTAGACCTGACGTAATGGTGACTCTATAACCGCACATTTTACGTACGACATTGCGTCAAAAATCAAAATAAAATATTCTTTATTCAAGTAGGCTTAAAAAACTCTTTTGAATCGTCAGTAGTGTGTGCAATACAAATGGTAGATTTTTTAAAAACGTTTGGAAGGTTGATTTCACTGTGAAGAAACAGACAAGAAACTCAGTAGTTACTCTGTTAAGTACATTTTTCATAGGTGTGTAAAATTTCGATTCGGAAATAAACCTTCGACATTATATTATACCATTTGTGTAAGGATGTTTTTAGATATACATACTTACATAATGACATAATAGGGATTGAGGTATATTGTAAAAAATGCATATGCTCAACTGGACAAAAAATTTTTGAGCCTTATTCGCTCTGTAATATGACGTCATACGTACATCATATTTACGTAAAGTATTTATATCTTTATTGTTATCACATTGCACTTAGAATATACATAAAAGGCAATAAACTAAATTACCTAGCGTCGCACAAAAGATGGTCTTACTGCGCTTTGACAGACAACCTTAAGGAAGGAGACAAGTTCATAGTTAGGTGATGTGGAATATTATTAGTATATAGTGTAGGTTTTTGAAATTAACCTACCACTTTTTACGTCAATAACTTTAGAAAAATACTTGGGTTCTAAATATCCTTTATCATTCCCACCGCTTAAAATAACTCCATTTTCTGATTCGTAGAACTGTAATCCTTCAGAGAGTGCCTTTAGTAAATCTATGAATATATAGATTTGTACGTCTCCTCGTAATCCACTAGTTATGTTGGGATCATCGAGAATGCCCTTAGCAAAGTGAATATGTTTCCTTTTCATGCGGCTGAGACCGTGACGTTTTATACTAGGCCAACATTTGATGTACGTCCCGTGAACAACTGTTTTGTACTTTGCCTGGAAATAATTTAAAATGCCCCATTATTATGCAAACTAATATGAATTCTGCAGCGACTAGGCTATTATGAGGACCCCAAATCTGTCAGAAATAAATTTAAGCAAATGTTCTTTATTCAAATAGGCTTGTACTGTGCTCTCACCTTGTAGCGCTGTTATAAATGTTTATAAACATTATGTAACAAACATTTGGTCACAATGTTAAAAAACGTTTTCAAATTTGGTAATAATAGTAAATTTATCTAGTTAAATGTTAGTCTAGTCTCTAGTAAAAGTCAAATTTGAAAATGTTTGAAGGCATTTTTAATCAGCATTGTGCACCAGTATGATACATTTAAGATGACAGCACACTGACCTGGAAAGAGGTAATTTACCTCATAATGGGTACTAGACAGCATCCTTCTAGAATAGGGAATTTTGGATTCATGATAAGTCTAGACTTAAATAAAAAGAAAATACATTCTTTGAATAGGCTTAGATGAGAATCAAACATGGGGCCTTTGTCAGTAAAGTGAGTACTTGCACTAGTGAGTCAGTCAAATATAGGTTTTTTTTCTACATATAACACAGATTTATAAGTTCAATCCCCCTGATACCATGGGCATTCCCCCATATAATGCAAAGATTTCCCACATACATATTTCTGTACCATTATTTCAGATTCAGTTCTGTGTGAAAAACAAGTAATGAAACCGTTAATTCATATGAAATTAACTGTTTGTTTTAGTTCATATGCATAAGCTTTTTTATTGAAATGTTCTTAGTTTAGTTTGAAATTAATAAAATACAGATTCTTGGTTCAAAACATAGGTTTTAATGTTCTTTTAAGTGTGGAAGCAATCTCCAGCATTGTAGGGGGAATATTGTATGTATATGTCGCTGAGAGTCTATCTTATTTATAAGATATTACACAGTATTAAAATATAAATAACTCTACTAAAAGGTTTAAACAAAGTTAAATATAATTTACATAATACATCTATTATACTACACTTTTTAAAGTTGTGAATAATGTTGAATAATTGTTATCACTTTTTATAAAAATAAACTGAAAGATCAGATGGGTTACCTGCAGTTCCTGATGTAATGTGAATATTAATCTGTTTACAGTGAGCATCTACATCTTTCATTATGCTAAATTTCAAATCAAACATGTGTATAAGTTTAGTCACAAATACATTATAACTAGAAAAATAAATGTTCTAGATATTGTTTTTGTAGGAAATTTTAAATGTCCAGTATTTTTTATTAGAAAAAATATATTAACAATTGTTAATAGATATAAAAGAACTGGCTGCTCATATACTAGCTAAGGGAAGTGAGAGTGCATGCAAATACACTTGTACACTATATAATTAAGATAACTGGTTCTTTACATTTTTAGAGCTGTTACCCTTATGACCTAACTAGAGTCACTGTTTTACTCATCCTCCCAACTATTAACTCAAACAATTCATGGTATATAAATAGATAGAATATTCTTTATTGTACACCACATATAATACAGAAAATTAAACTTAGAGAATGGTAAAATTTGGGTAGGTGGTGTCCATAAATAAATATAAACATACATACAAATATTCCTACACATGAATATATGTATGTTTACATACATATCAATATTTAAGTAAAAAAAGTAAGTAACAGCCCATTAATGTCCCACTGCAGGGCACAGGCCTCCTCTCTCGTATGAGTGAGGGTTTTTGAACATAGACCCACCACTCAGCACAGGTTGACAGGCATAGTACACAAGTGCACTCTCTATTCCTTCGCATACGATGTGAATGTAATCCGACACGACTGGAGAGAGATCAGGTGCAACACCGACGGCTTAATATGCTCTCTGAGGCATAGCAGTGATACACACCTCCAACTTCCCAACTTAGGGCATATAACCAATAGTCCAATAAAGCCGTAATAAATTATATATATATAAATAGCTTGCGGAAAGCCGGCGCCATCTGTCTATCGGCGTGGGACAGAGTCAAATAAAAACGCGCACTGGTTTGCCTGTAATTGCATTTACAACGTAAATATACTTATTTGTTATTCTTTTAAGCCCAGTATAGTGTATAGTCGGTTGATAAACATAATAAATAAATAAAATGTCACAAGCCGGCGTGCGTGATCTAGTTCTCAACGGACGACCCGCCGCAGTGGTCGACTGGTGAAACTGTCGCGTTCCTAAGTATTATTGTTAATATGTCTGTGTAAATTGACATCACAAACAACAAGTGATTGGACCAACGCCCACAGTATGGAAATTGAATTATGAACACCACTAATGACGATATCGGCGGACCCTATGCATGTGCTATGCTTTCTTCTTCTCTCTCATTCACCGATATACATATATACATTATTTATGACATATATATTTTCAATACTACATACATACATACATAGCATCACGCCTCATTCCCATAGGGGTAGGCAGAGACAACATCCTTCCACATGCCACGATCCTTGCATATCTCCTTCGCTTCTTTCATTCTCATTAAACCTTTCATATAGGTTCGTCGGTTAAGAGTACTCTTGACCTGGCCGTTATTGAAAATGTCCTGGATTTGGTCCAGGAACGTTCGCCTAGGTCTTCCCCTTCAAACTTTCCCATTCACTCATAAATCCTTTTTGTCAGTCTCCTTTCATACATTCTCTCTACGTGCCCAAACCATCTAAGCAAATTCTCGATTTAAGTCACTACTTTTTCTTTTATACCACAACATTCTCTTATAACACGATTTATTACTTGTCACCCAGTTTCAATCCACTCATTCTTCTCAATACTCTCACATCTACCGCATTTATTGCTTTTGCGATTCTTCTGCCATATACAATTTTCACTACCATACAGAAATGTTGGCACCGACACTCCTGCATGCACAGCCAGTCTAGCCCTTAGAGACACCATCTGGCTATTCATAAGGCGTGCAGAGCTCCATTTACCATATTCCCTGCATTCACTCTCCTTTCAATATCACTTTCACATGTTCCATCTTTTGTAAATTTAGATCCCAAGTATACAAATTCTTTCACCTCTTCCACTTGTTCCCCATCTATCAAAATATTGCCATTCATCATAGATTCATCTCGTTCAAAAAGCATAACTTTCGTTTTGTTTACATTCACTTTCATTCCTTTCCCTTTCAAAGCTTCATTCATAATATTTAGCATCTCCTGAAGCTCGTTAGCGGATGACGCAAGTATTACTTGATCATCAGCGTAGAGTAAACATTTGATGAGTAATTCATTCATTCTTAACCCATACATACTTTCTTTTAAATCTGTCAAACATTTATCCATGAAAAGGTTGAACAGCCATGGTGACGCAACACATCCCTGTCGAACACCTCTTTCGACAGGAAACCACTCCGTGTACGCTCCGTTTATTCTGACACAGGCACTAGAACCCTCATAGAGAGACTTCAATGCTTGGATCAGACAACCGCTCACCCCATACGTAGATAACGTTGACCACAGCTCATTCCTCACCACTCGATCATAGGCCTTTTCTAAATCTACGAACGCGCAATAAACTTTTTGGTGTTTAGCCAAACATTTTTCAGTTATGCACCGTAAAGAAAAGACCTGATCCGTACATCCCATTCCTCTTCTAAATCCCGCTTGCACGTCCCATATTTTCCCATCAGTTTCATTAATCACCCTTTCAATTAATATCTTTGCATACAATTTGCCGACGACACTAAGAAGGCTGATACCGCGGTAATTTTTGCACTCCTGCTGTGACCCTTTTCCTTTATATAGAGGGACAATTACGGCCTTGCTCCAATCTCTTGGGACTTGACCTTTCTCCCAGCATATATTGAAAAGGCAGTACAGCTGAGCTACCACAATCCCGCGGCCAGCCTTCAGCATCTCGACTGACACTCTGTCATACCCAGCAGCCTTACCTGATTTCATACCTTTTATCGCTTTCACGATGTCATCCATACTAATCTCGCTATCACTTGTCTTACATTCATTGCTATCCGCAGAGGCCATATTTACCTCTGCTTCATTTCTTTCAAACAAACTTTCAAAATGATCCATCCATCTCTTCAATATCCATTCTTCTCCTTTTATTAAGCTTCCATCTAAACTTCTGATTTTACAAAGCTCCGAGATAGTAGATCTCCCTCGGGCAATTTGTATTGATTTCCAGAAAAAATATAAATAAATAACATATAGCACAAAGAATTGCCATCCCTAAAAGCTTTCACAAAGGTAGTGATTACTTCACTGTTAATATGTAGACTTTATTAAACTAGCTTAGGAGTGATTTCACAATCGTCAGTTAGAGGTTTAAGTAATGCAAACATTCAGCCTATTGTTACTCCAGCTATATACATGTTTTATTCCCAGGTTAGGAACGAAGGTTGATAGATTATAGATACATTTTAAATTACTTTCATTTTACTAAAATATTCATTACCTCCAATATTGGTGTCAATTCAATATCATTTATTTGGTCAATTGTATGCCCCTGATGAGCTTTTATTTCTAGTATTTTGGTTTGTGGATTCTTTCTCAACTTAAATCTCTGTTTGTCATTATTAGATACAACTCTTTCCACATCTGTGATGCTATATTTGCCTTGGCATGTTCTATGTTGTAAAATGTCACATACTGCTATGAAACCTTCGGGGCTGTAACCATAAAAATTTCAATTTAATATCAAAGAGAAATGTAAAACTACATGATTACGTCAATGACATATGAAAATACTAAACTAGTGATAATATTTTTAATAATATCCATTAGATTTCTTATGAAATGCTATTATGGTGCAAGGATCTATTTACTGGCAGAAGTCCTTAGTTTATTACTCAGTAAAACAAATATAGGAAATTATATTTAACATTTTCTAATTTGTGTTGGTCTGAAGAGGAAGGCTTTTGCAGTGGTTTGTTATTTTCCTATCAGAAACTTCATGTTGCCAAGTAAAAAGTTTGCCTTCCAATATGATTGATATAAATATTATGTATTGTGTAGAAACTTTTATAAAGTAAATTATTTCTTTACAGTTTCAAGTGGTTATATGTAATATTGAATCAGGATTCTACCATTAAATGACACTACACTATCAGCAACTAAAAAAAAGATGTATTGTTTTCAAGCTACTTTTGAAAATTGCTGTGGAAAAGAGTATTTTATAGTCTCTAGTATGAACCACGTGCAAGTAGTTTCGATACTACACTATATGGGGAAAAGCAGCACGATTAACCATATATTAGTTGATAAATAAAGGAATGTCTGAGAAAGCTGTGACAAATATAACAAAAAGTTGCAGACCCAACTTTATATAAAATTATCTCTATTTCTAAGAAATAATGAAAACCTGTTTGATCACATAAACAAAGATCATTGTAGGGATACATTTCAAATTAGAGTTAATGAAATCTCATTTATAATAAAAGCATCTGCATTAAGACTATTAAAACATATAAAAAGATACCAGAGAATATAGAGAAATGCCATAACATCTATATATTTAAAACATTGCAGGACTCTTAAACAAGAATATAAAAGATTTTTTTTATATTAAGTTTAATATACATACATATTTATATGCATCACAAATTAAACATATTTTAATTATAATACATACAGTTTTATTACATCGAATCATCTGCCAGAAAAAGTCCCGTTAAAAACAGCACAGCTGTTTCGGAAATGGGCGGCAAGAAGCACAGAAATAAACTTTTAACGTTTTATGTTACAAATATTGTGTAAAAAATCATACGTATTATGTAAAAGTTGCAACTTCGACACTAAAAGTAATACTTCAATTTTAATGGCTCAATGCTATATTATGAAGGCTTGGAGAAGACAATGAAACTTTAAACGTAAAAAAATACGCCACCATAGTTGAAATTTCGCGTATTAAGTTTATTTTACCTTATTGAAAGGTTTTCTTTTATGGCGCCGTGTCGTAAAAGCCACGAAAGAGTTTTGCTGAGCTGTTTATCTTTGTTATTCCTGCAAATAACGAAACTATGAAGGCACGTCCGAGGTATCAACACATGTCAAAACAACGATCTGGATTAAACTTTTTTACAATATTTAACGATATAAAACTAACAAATGATAAGTATACATTTAATTAATATAGTAAGGGAATTCCCCATTCCATCGGGTAACAAGTAAAATAGAATTTTGATTAAAGAATATATGAATTATGAGCTTCTAGCTTAAATAAATGAACATAGATTTGCTAGAAATCGATACCATACGCTGTTAGAAATTATATACTCTGTGATAGCGAATGATAAATAATCTGTTATCAACAAAATCAAACCCTTTGCGGTGGACTTAAATTACATTGTAAAAAACAAGAATAATAATAACCATAACATATATATTTGTTTTATTAAAATGTACTTGATGAATAATTTTATAAGGTTTGTATTTAAATGAAATTATTTATAACAAATAATAAATCTTATTTGTTTACTCTGTGGTCTTTATTGCTACACCACATCAGGATCAGACATCTTTGATCTTATCACACGACAAAGACACCGTACATATGTAATATTTACTTTGTGCATATCTCAGAACTTATAAAAGAGATGTTTATCTTCTTTGTCTTCATCAACGAATCGACTAGTAAAACAAATAACAAAAAAATCTTTTTCTTGTTAACTACAAAAGAAATATTTGGGAAACCACTACTCAAAAGCGGCTGTGACTAATATTACTTAAAAGAGTTTTGATACTAGTAATATAATATATATTAATTAAATAACTTAAATGAATTCAATGGCCATTATTTACATGTATAGTTTTATCATTCGATATGTGTAGATATATATGTAGTCTTATCATTCGATGTAAAAATATTAAATAAAATATTTTTTCATCTAATTAGCACGCTTATTTTAGAGTTTTGCCTGTATTTCTCATACAAAATTAGTAAAAACGATGCTTACTGTCGATTTCATTTTTATTAATTAGAGAAGATATTTTTATAAATTAAAAACACTAGATACTTAATAAGTAAGTTTATCCATAACAACTTAAAATTGCGGCAATATTTAAATAGGCAAATGACAGTGACGATCGAAATGTCGAAGGTTACTGTCACGCGAGTGGCTGTTTCGCGAGTCGCGACTACTCCAGTGCGGCCAGCTAGCACCCAGTGTGATCAGCTACAAACTGGGGTGGCCCTCTACAAATTAGTGTGGCCATTCTATCAGTATATCCTAGAGATTTTTTCGTATGAATTAACTGACTGACTACATTACCATTTTGAGGCCAAGAGAGTGAGACGCGCGGAGGAGTGACGAGTCTTAAACAAACGAACTTACACGTGCTTGGTTTTCCAATCCTACCATGTGCTTTTCCGTGAAGGAAAACATTATGAGAAAACATAGATGTTCTAGGTGTAATTATGGGTTTTTTTAGTCAGATTTGAGTAGTCCAGCAGCGTGGTGAGGCTATACTTTACAAAACTCTATCATATGCGTGAGATGGCATGTGCACAGCTGTGGAACATTAAAAGGCAGTTATTTACTTTTTTAACTTAGAACAAAACCTTGACTAACATACCATAAAAACAATATAACAGCGATTTTTAACCATAAATGAGTCCATAGAGTAAATGTCATCACTTTTACTAAACCGAATATCTGCGTTTAGCTTAACAAAGCAAAAATAATCAATGAAATTAGGCAAAAATTATAGAGGAAAGTCATAGAGCCAGGTCAGCTGACACAATTTTTATCATTGGTCTTGTGATAGGCTGTCTTCTCCGCCATTCTCGGATCGCCTTTTCCATCTTTCTTATCCCGTGAGTTTAATTAAAGATATTTTTGCATTTTAGTTGTAACTTAGCTGGTTTTCGATACTGTTTTTGTTCTTAGTGGTGCGTGTACTATTTGTGGTGTCGGTAAGCTTTGATTTTAATCTGCCATTTTAATTTTTTTAAGAGCGTCTTGTAAATGTCACGTAATTTTTAAGATACTGTGTATTGGTACTTGTTTTTTGGATAAATTAAATAAATATGTTACGTTTCATACTCCTCTGTTCATTTTATTAGTAAAATAGTAAAATATTGTGTCCCGGTTCCACCCATTCTTCGTCATGTGACACACAGTACATTGAAATTAAATGTCTTTTATTGAAAGCCTTTGAGAATTTTAAGAGAATTTGCGTGTTTGTTAACTTAAATAGGACATTAATAGAATCCAGTAGTAAGAGTATTTGATGTACATTCTCTGTCTTATTAGATTCTTATTGGGTTAGTACATTGTGATGTTTTTAGTATGTCTTGTGATTTTCCGGGACACATTCAAAGGGACAACTGTAGTTTTGCTAGTTATGGTAGAAAGATGGTTCTTATATAATTTGTAATTGTTTTATTAATTTTCACAGTAAAAACTTAAAAGAGCTGCAAAAATGTGTTTGTATCAATAATACCATCTATAAATTCACCTTTTACGATGTATACACTCATTAATGTATATATAAAAATTGTTATCTGATAGGAAAATACTAGGACACCAGTTTTATTAGTTGTGGTAAAATTGTTGCATTTCTTTTAATATATATTAAATTTTATTTATGTTATTTTGAAACCAACTGATTCATATACATTGCTTCGGTAGAGCCTAATATACTTGATTCATACCTCAGATTATCAAAATTTGATTAGGTATGTATATTAGTGGTACAACTTCTCTCTTACCATTTCCAGTTATGGCCACCTGTATAACATGCAGGTATAGTGGAGTAATAGTGGAACACATTCAAAATCTTATGCTTTTAAGTTTGTTTGAGTATAGATTGGTGGGATGTCTTTACCATACCATAAGAGGTAATTTTCTTATTATCTGTAAACAAGATGACAGTTTATTATTATTTTGTGGTGGGGCCCACTGAGGCAGTGGGAGCACTTTGACCCTTGTGGATCTTTTGCACACATACCATCCTTTAGTCTCCCCTAATTGTAATCAAACACCCATTTCAAAAGTTTGAGAGTAGGCTTTAGGTTGAAGCAGTTTAAGTCATTCATATCCTGGTTAAGCCATTGCATTTGCACAGTAGGTGCCTTATTGTTTTTCTTACACAATGCAAGCTCGGTCAGTGGTGTCTTCCATAATGCCTGTGGTTTTTAGCATAGCCTTTGTACTGTTGTAGCAATTTCCACTGCACACCTTATCTGTCTTCTACTTGCAGATGAAAGTCATGAAATGAATTGGAATAACATATCATATTGATATGTCACATGATCACATGAACAAATTGTAGAATTCTAGTCATTCAACAAAGTGTTATTGTAGTTTGAGTAGGTGTTCCTTCATATTATCAAGTAAGATCAAAATGCCTGAAAACATAATCACATCTATTTGGCTTGACAATATTTTGCTAAAAATATATTACAATCTGTTAGAAATTTCTACAATTTGATTGATGAATATAGTCATTGGCTACTGATAATATGGTGTTGATTAAATGATAAGGTTGTAGATCAGCTGATCTGTCACTCTTCTAGTTTATGACATAAGTCTCTATGTAGCACATGTATTTTAATGTTAAGTAGTTATAATAGGAAAGGTAATTTTTCTTTTTCATCATTATACTATTACATACCAATTTGCTGGTCAATAAATTTGTTCTATAGTAATTAAGTTAACATTGAAATATATGAACTTGAATCTAGAAGAATCCAATTTTATTGTAGAGCTTGTTTACAGTAAAAACCACTTATGTGCTTCTTCTTAGATGTTAAATTTGTTATTTTATTGAAAAACATTGTGACTTCTCATTTCATGTAGATCATTTTTAATACAATGCTTTTTTTTACATTCAGATTATAGTTATATGTTTTACAATATTGAAAACATATTTATTTCATTCTATATATCCTTTCTTGTTACAGGCTAATAGAATACAGTATTCATCATGGCGGAAAAGAGCAATTTGAAGACAATTGCCAATGAAGAAAATGAGGAGAGGTTCGGTTATGTATTTGCAGTATCTGGACCTGGTAAGTACAACATATATTCAGAAAATTAATCTTTTGTGTGAAAAGGAGCCCTCATATGCATAGATTATGCTGTATATTATATGCAAGTTAAGGTAAAGAACAAATTGAGTTTCAATAACGATGGTTCTAACAAATCAAGCTAAATAGACACACATATGCTACCTTTTAACAGTCTTTCTATACATATATTGTAAAGGAAAATGCTGTCATTATTGTTGCTTATTTTGAACCGTTTGTACAGTGCAGTAGAAGCTCAAAAAGCACACATTTTATGTGTTCATTTAAATTTTTTCATTGATGCTCTGCTTCAGTGTATCTTGATTTTATATATCTTATAGCCTTCCTAGATAAATGGGCTAGCCAACACTTAAACATTATTTGAATCGAACCAGTAGTCCCTGAGGATAGCACATAAAACCAACATTCAAGCATTATATTTACATGTTATAAGAAAAACCTCAATATTAATTTATAATTATCCTGACCTAGAAATTATACCCCAAGAACTCATAATCCATAGCTGTACAGACTACTCTTTAGACCTAGGGTCTCTCACATAAGGGTACGGAAATGCCTTTCGATGGTAGAGGGCTTGCAACTAGATTTACATAATGGTGTTTTATTTAAGCTGAAAATTGGAATTGATTCAAGACAAGCATCAAGAAACAAGTACGACCACTTTGATATATTTTATTGACATGAAAACCTTAATTTCAGAAAGGGTCGATTTTATTATTTTGTTCAGATTAGGTATTTAAACAACTTTAAAGCGAGCGATTCACTAATTCCCACTGCTGGGCACAGGGCCCCTCACTCATACTTTTTAGAGCATAGACCCACCACACTGTTCCACTGCAGGTTGGCAGGCATAGTACACAAATGCATTTCATTCCTTCACTATCTCAGGCTGACGTGACGGTGGCCGAAAATCCGACTCGAATGGAGAGAGATCAGGCGCAAGACTTAATGTGCTTTCCGAGGCACTGGGGTGGATCACAACTCCGACTTCCCAACTTCGTGAAAATATTGAGAAAATCATAATAGAAAACTCAATATCCATTTTTCAATCAAATTCCAGTGCAGTTCATCTCAATTTGCTTTGTTTAATAAAAAAATCATTCAACGTTTGTATAGATTGCCCCTGAACATTATTTATCTGGGGATCCCAATGTGATACAGCAAATGGAATGAAAACTTACGTAATTGTTTGCTTGATCAGTCGTAACGGCAGAGAAGATGTCCGGATCTGCTATGTANTGCTGTACTTCATTAAGTCAGGAAATACACCACAATCAACACAATTATTAAAAATTTCCGCCATGTCAGGTGCAACGATGTCAATTAATGATTTTACAATTATATTAAGTATTTGCAACCTCTGAGTCTGACGAAATTTTTTTATTCTCTAACTCTAAATTAAATTCATTAAAAACCTTATGTAATTTGTTTGCTTGATCAGTCGTAACGGCAGAGAAGATGTCCGGATCTGCTATGTACGAGTTGGTGCGCGTCGGTTACAATGAACTTGTCGGTGAAATCATTCGTCTTGAAGGTGACATGGCCACCATTCAGGTAAGAATAAATTGGTGAATGATTACACTTGCACAAACAAAATGCTTTAGTCAAGGTTTTCGAGATTTTAGGACTTAGACACGCTACTTTGTTCATTTTTGGTTGCCAGGCTTTACATGCTTCAGGGACATGCGGGTTGTCTTACGATTTTTAAAGAGCGATAAGCAATTTTAAACCAAAATGAAACCAAAAATTTGTTTGTTAAATTACAGCATTACAAACTCTCGTATTATTTTTAATGTACGTTTAATAATGATATTAAAGACCTTGCCGTTTTTGTCATCATCAATTAATTTACACACTCTTGTTTCTGACGGGTTAACACTTGACTATTTATTGTAAGTGATGATACAGTCTACGATGGAAGCACAGTAACACAGTAAGAGGTAATTTACCTCACAGCAATGCTACTATTTTGCTCTGCTCTACATCTTTGCTGGTAAGATGGTAACTTGTCACAGCCAAAGCCATTCTAGACAAATTAGGAAATACAACTTCCTAATTTTATATAAAAGTTATTATTTGCATCATCAGGTCAGTCGAACAGTGAAGCAGTCAATTTTGTTTTTAGTAATCCATCAAATTATACTAAGATGGTTTAATTAACTTTCTCTTAATAATTAATAACAACAGTTTTATAAAAATAATTATAGAGATCTATGAAGGATTTGAAAAAGGGACTTGCTTACTAGAGGTCTTCTAGTCCAGTATAATACAAGAGTCATTACATGCAGGTATACGAGGAAACATCAGGTGTAACAGTCGGTGACCCCGTACTCCGTACTGGCAAGCCCCTCTCAGTGGAACTTGGACCCGGTATCCTGGGCTCCATCTTTGACGGTATCCAGCGCCCACTTAAAGACATCAACGACCTCACACAATCCATCTACATCCCCAAGGGTGTCAACGTGCCATGTCTCGCCAGAGAAGTTGACTGGGAATTCAACCCTCTCAATGTTAAGGTAAATGGAAATTTAATACTGTCATGATTATGTAACCATCATGTTTGGTTTAGTATTGGGCGATATACATCGTTATTTAAAAAATATGTACATTTAGCGACAATTCAGATATTTAACAAAAAAAATCAAAACGTGAAANCCACTTAAAGACATCAACGACCTCACACAATCCATCTACATCCCCAAGGGTGTCAACGTGCCATGTCTCGCCAGAGAAGTTGACTGGGAATTCAACCCTCTCAATGTTAAGGTAAATGGAAATTTAATAATGTCATGATTATGTAACCATCATGTTTGGTTTAGTATTGGGCGATAGAAATCGTTATTTCAAAAAATATGTACTTATATCGCTCGATATTATACAATCGTCTAGTATCGAATGTAATATCGATATTGTATATACCTGATATCGTGTCACGTTCCATTTTTTCTTTATATCTTATTATTGCTTTCTGCTAATTTCTCCTAAATTTGCAATGTGGCATTTAACTATGGTGGCTAGCTCAGTTCCAACTGAACGACTATTCTCAAAAGCCGGACAGGTTCTTACACAGCAGAGAAGCAGATTGCAAGCCAAAAGGACAAATAAAATTTTGTTTTTGCAAGGTTTAGAGAACAATTACTGGGATTTATAAATCTTTCTTATTGGTATGGAAAAAAAGGAAAAGCTGCTATTCTTTACACTCATTTGCTAAACATGGCATTTGGGTTGGATGGCCCCGGATTCTTTTTCGTATAAATAAACTTGATTTGTTTCTTCTGTCTTAAGTGTTTTTACTCATAATTAATCTGATCCCGATTTAATATTATAGACTAGTTAAATACAAGTAATTACTTAAGACATTTTTAAAATATCGATATATAGCAAAGTATCGATATAACACTACTATATATTATAAAAAAAATCGATAATTTATTTAAATGAAAATCCCTAGTTTGGTTAGCATATGTTTAATGTCTAAAAATTACAAGTTTTTTTGATTTTTGAGAGAAAATATAGTCACTATAATAATTTAAATTACATTGATTGATCAAAAACAACAGAATATTAGAGGAAGGGAAAAAGGAAGATATGTTAGGAATTTAATTGTCATTAAAATAATAAAAGAGTCGAAAATTAATACCAATAATTTATTGAAATCTCAAATGACTAATTGTAAATTATAATTTTGATTTCAAACGAATTAATATAAAAACGCTGCTCGTCTTCGTGACGTTAATAACACATTTCATCCTTAAAAATTTTACCCTCATCCTTTCTCAGGCTCAGACTGTGTACCAAATTTCATGTAAATCGATTCCACAATTTTAATCTACACAAGATATTGTTTTATTATGGTTCAATTGTTCACAGGTGGGATCTCACATCACCGGTGGAGACTTGTACGGTATTGTACACGAGAACACATTGGTGAAGCACAAGATGCTGATGCCACCACGTGCCAAGGGTACCGTCACATACATTGCACCATCCGGCAACTACAAAGTTACTGTGAGTATACAAATTTCACTCGTGAGCATTGTAATAGCTCGATAGGCTCCTCTTTGTTCAGAGAAGATTCAAATTAAATCATATATTGTACATTAACAGACAGAAAAACACAGATTGTTGCTATAATACAAATGCAAAGAAAGTTGACAAACATCAGGGCCTCCGTGATATTCATAAATTCCAATCCACTTGCTTCCGGACAAAAGTAATGACAAATGTTTACTCTTATCATTTGATCTCGGTATATTTTCAAATAAAACACGGCAAGTAACTTTAATAGAGGCACAAGTGATGTAATTCCGAAGTTCAGTTTTTAAATAAAGTTGATCGGCCCAAAGCAGGGGATTCCAAGTCCCCCATGTATAAATCTGTGACTCTGTTCTAGATTTTCAAATAAATGAACTGGGGTCTTTTGGTACCCCCATTCGTTCACGAGCAATTATTTGATATTTAGGTTTTGATAAGTTAATGATTGTTTTGTTCACAGGATGTGGTGCTGGAGACCGAGTTCGATGGTGAGAAAAACCAGTACAGCATGTTGCAAGTGTGGCCTGTGCGTCAGCCCAGACCTTGCACAGAGAAATTACCTGCCAATCACCCACTGCTCACTGGGCAGCGTGTCCTGGACTCACTGTTCCCGTGAGTACATGTAGAATCGTTGTGATCAGGTTATGGACCTTGTAAATCAGAAGTAATTGTAATAGTTTACTTCATTGTATAAAACATAGCCATTATTTTTACATTTGAAATCTATGTCCTATGCAGATGTGTCCAGGGTGGTACCACCGCCATCCCCGGGGCTTTTGGTTGCGGCAAGACTGTAATCTCACAGGCGCTGTCCAAATACTCCAACTCTGACGTCATCATCTACGTCGGTTGCGGAGAGCGTGGTATGTGGAACATACGTAACAGTAGTAATGTATTTCGACCTCCATTGAAGTAGCATTCATTATCATATATTTCAATTTTGAATTTCAAATTCGAAGGAAGATTAATAAGATATGTTTCACTAACGAACGAAGTGTACTAAGATATGCTTCACTATCCCATGTAGTGTAATATGATATATTTCACTATCGAATGAAGTGTTATAAGATATGTTTCACTATTGAACGAAGTGTAGTAAGATATACTTTACTATTCTATGTATCTATGTAGTTTAATAGAATATATTTCACTATCGAATAAAGTGTTATAAGATATGTTTCACTAACGAACAAAGTGAAATAAGACATAATTCACTAACCCATGTGGTGTAATAGGATATATTTCACTATTGAGCGAAGTGTAATAAGATATGTTTTACTATCGAACAAAATCTAATAAGATATGTTTCACAATCGAACGAAATATAATTAGATATGTTTCTCTTTTGGACGAAGTGTAATAAGATATTTTTCACTATCCTATGCAGTGTAAAAGGATATTTTGCACTATAGAATGAAATATAATAAGATATGTTTCATAATCGAACGAAATATAATTAGATATGTTTCACTATTGAAAGAAGTGTAATAAGATATTTTTCAGTATCCTATGTAGTATAAAAGGATATATTTCACTATTGACGAAGTTAGATATATTTTAGGGTCCATTGAAGAATCATTAAGATATTATGTCTTTGGGTATGTTAATGATCGAATAGATAATTAAATGCGTTTGATTTCTATGTATTAGAGTTGTCGTCATTTATTATATCATCAACTACTATGAATGGGTAGTAAGTTGTGTATTCTGTGCACTAGGTAATGAGATGTCTGAAGTACTTCGGGACTTCCCCGAGCTGACCGTTGAGATCGAGGGTGTGACGGAGTCCATCATGAAGCGTACCGCGCTGGTCGCCAACACCTCCAACATGCCTGTAGCCGCTCGTGAGGCTTCTATCTACACAGGTATAAGAAAATAAGCAATTTTATCTTCCATGATGTATATAATAGAGAGAGAGAGAGAGAGAGAGAAAAAGAGTAGGTGAAGGGAGGTAAGATTTTCTATATTATTCTCCATAACATTCGTTTTCCATATGGAAGAGTATAGAAAAAGATATAATATTTCTATGAATGAGAAGGTATTTTAATGGACTCCTGTATATGACAATGTTGTGTCAGGGACAGAGAGAGAGAGAGAGAGAGAGAGAGAGAGAGAGAGAGAGAGAGAGAGAGGGAGATAACCGAATGTGTTACATATGAGTCTCAATCTGTATGAGTACATGTCCATATGAGATATAGAGATTGACAAAGAGTGGTGAGCACAGGGTTCTTGTTATGAATCAGATGCTTAATAATGGATCTCTGTGGACCCGGACATATCTATGTTACTAGGATATATCCGTGAAGAAAGCTACCGAAAAATCAAACTTGTCATTAGTATGATGAACATCTGCGCTAACCGTTTGTCTGTGTCAGGTATCACACTGTCGGAGTACTTCCGTGACATGGGTTACAACGTGTCTATGATGGCTGACTCTACATCCCGTTGGGCTGAAGCCCTTCGTGAAATCTCTGGTCGTCTGGCTGAGATGCCTGCCGACTCTGGGTACCCGGCCTACCTGGGCGCCCGACTTGCCTCCTTCTACGAGCGAGCTGGACGAGTCAAGTGCCTCGGAAACCCAGACAGGGAAGGTGAGTGGATGACATCAGTTCACTTTTATTTTTAAACTTTTCGGCCCTAAAAATTACGCGTCATCCATACGGGGGTACCAAGAAGACCTCGGTTAGTTCATATGGAAATCTACTACAGAGGCTTCTTTTCTTTTTTTTTCAACAAACCTCTTTGTTTTTCATCTAATGTTTAGAATCAAGTCATTCCTTTTATTCTATATGAGGCTTTGAATAAAGTCACATCTCTTTTCTGTATAATGATCTGAATAAAATTTCTCTTTTTTTGTCCATAGATTGCTTTGAATTAAGTTCTCTTTTTTTAGTATATAAGTCCTTATCTTTTTACCTTTCTCACCAACGTCTGAGTAAAAATCTTTATTTATTTACACTAACTGCTCTGATAAAAGATAACTGTGAACCATGTTCAATCCGAGAAGAGTTTTAATTTACATTTAGCACTAGTTGTTTAAGGAGTTTAAGCCATAACTTCACGGCATATGCTATTGTTAGGTTCCGTGTCCATCGTGGGGGCTGTGTCACCCCCCGGAGGTGACTTCTCGGACCCCGTAACTGCCGCCACTCTGGGTATCGTGCAGGTGTTCTGGGGTCTTGACAAGAAACTGGCCCAGAGGAAGCACTTCCCCTCCATCAACTGGCTCATCTCATACAGGTGGGTAACTATTTATAAAGATAATCTGTAATTATATATATATATATATATATATATATATATATATATATATATATATATGTACATATATATCCTGTTTAAATTTCGTCCCCTATGACCAATTTCATGTAAAGATTAACCAGTCTGGATTAACTCTTCAACACTAGCTCGGTATGTACTCTTAAAGATACCAACATGGCGTCTAATCTCATACACAGATTAACTGGGTATCAACTTATAAGATCGATTAATAGTAGAATCTAAACTACATAATACTGAAAGAATTCTTCAAATGAGACTAGTGGTTTCTGAGATTAGCATGTTCAAGCAAACAATCAATTCATTTCTCACTCAGTTTACATCATGTTTATATTAATCAATTGTCCCCAGCAAGTACATGCGTGCTTTGGATGACTTCTACGAGAAGAACTACCCCGAGTTCGTGCCCCTCAGAACTAAGGTGAGTCCAACTTGGAACAATGACCAAAAACTTGTCTGTTTGTACATGTTCTGAGGTACAAATTAAAAGGAAGTTGCTTATTTTTCTACTCGTATTTTAAAAGGTAACTACCACAGTCAAAGTCATCCTTATCACTCTAGACTCACTTAAATGAATTTATTAAATTTGCGCTACCGGGAATTAATTCCAGAGCCTATGTTAGTAAAATACTGGTACCATTGCGCCAGCGTGATCATAAAACCTTATGGTATATTCTTTACCTCCAGACGTATCTAAGGTTTCCAAAAAGCTGCGAAATTAATACGATGTGGGTTTTATTCAATTGTTATTATATTTTTTTGCATTATATCAATAACAGGTCAAGGAAATTCTTCAAGAGGAAGAAGACTTGTCAGAAATCGTGCAGCTTGTAGGTAAGGCTTCCCTTGCTGAGACTGACAAAATCACCCTGGAAGTCGCCAAACTGCTCAAAGACGACTTCTTGCAACAGAACAGGTCAGTTTACATAAAAATTTTACTCCACTTTGAGTGTAGTAAAAGTGTTCAAAATGTTTTAATTTAAAAATATCCGGCTCCAAGGACCATATTTTTTGTATAGTGTGTAATGATGTCACACATACTTAAAGTAATTATAAAATACACATACATAAATATACACATTTAATATATACTCGCTCTATCAATTTTTAGAATTGTTTTCTGTCCCTATGACATTACTAAATACATAAAGAGTTGAGACCTAGGTTGTTTTTTAAAGATGGTAGGTTTGTCTTTCACTGTTATATCAAGTTTTATGTTTTTTGCTCGGCATCACGTCGTCGCCGGCGTGGTGGTAACTAGCCACGGCCGAATCTTCCTAACAGTTCACATTCAGATATATCAAGCTCTACTAGCGTTGCAAGTACTCGTACTATTGCACCAACGAAACTGTTAAAAACACTTACATTGAGTGATGATATAAGTGTTTTATCATGCAGCAAAATCTTAAAACTTTTTTTCCTCGTGCAGCTACTCGGCGTACGATCGCTTCTGTCCGTTCTACAAGACCGTGGGCATGTTGAAGAACATCATCTCGTTCTACGACATGTCGCGACATGCCGTTGAGTCCACAGCGCAGTCCGATAACAAGGTCACCTGGACAGTCATCCGCGACGCCATGAGCAACGTGCTCTACCAGCTCTCCTCCATGAAGTTCAAGGTTAGACTTCGCTTAGTCACAAGTGACAATTATGGTCTTATGGACTTCAAAGGCAATCGATGTCCAACATGGTTCCCATAATGAAATTAATTTAACTTCATTATCCCGCAGGACCCAGTGAAAGATGGTGAGGCCAAGATCAAGGCTGACTTCGACCAACTCCTGGAGGACATGTCCGCCGCCTTCCGCAACCTCGAGGACTAAACACCCCCCGGATAACCCCAATCGTTAGGATAAAGCACAAAATATCGATGTGTCGAGAATCGATATTTTGCTATTTATATTTGAAACACTGTTTGAATTATTTCGCCGTTACAAGTAGTGTTACATGTAAGCGTTAGTGTAGATTCGATGTTGAAAACTTAATCAGTGTTGGATTTAGGGACTGTGCCCTAGGGCCGATGACAAGGCTCCAACTAATATTTATTTAATATTTCACCTGAAGACTAGTGTAAGTGTTGATGTTGAAAATATATTTTTATTTTCATTTAGGGATTCCCTTAAGGCCAAAGCCAGGCTAAAACTATGTTATATTCATCTATTAATAACCTAAAGAAGTTTGGGTCCTAGGGCATTTGATAAAGTGCCCTAATAAAAAATCTACTTAATTCTAACTTTTTGATGGCCTAAAGATGTCACGATGTAACAATTTTATCGATTTTTAAGAATCCTAGCGCCACAGGTTGACCCTAAAATTTTATTTATGGTATGTTTTCTTTATGAAATTGTTTTATTTGTTATTCTGAGTTTGGGTATTGATTTGATTGCCATAGGGTCTTAGGGCCTTGCCCTAAATCCGCCGCCCTAATTCCACGTTGTTAAGGTCACGCCAAGGTCACGCCCTAGGCCCGCTGTATGTACATAGAAATCTCGCGACTCTCGACGTTCGCGTGGCGGCCCTTAGTTGTTATTGATTATGTAATATACTATTTATATATACTAACAGATTTATTTTATTGCCCGTTGTTTCGTGTGATTCAAATAATCCTGGTGCATTCCACGTTATTTTATAGTTTACGGATTGAAAATATATAATCTTGGCATTTGTTTTTCCGTATATTTTTTTCGATTCAGTATTATTACGGATTCCGCTTCAGCTGTAGCAGTCGGTATGTCGAGTGTACAAAATGTATCTAAAATAAACTGTATCTCGCCGTTTTGAATTTTATTCGTGTTGATAGAATGAAATTATAAATAAAATATTAATTTTAAGACATTTTTTATTTCGAACCTTTAAGGGCTTCTCTATTCTGAAAATATGAAGGTACAAAAATCACGGAAGCGCACCTGAATGTGAAATGCAGATAAAAATCAACTATATGTATAAAGAATGGTTAAATGAGATGTTACAGAAAATTATTCTATTAGAACAATCAAAGTGCAGCCTCAGGACGGAATGTTACAAAAGTTTAACCCATGAGAACAATGAAAGTGCAGTCTTAGAACAGGGAATATAACAAATATTTAAGTCAATAGTACAATAAAAGTGCAGGCTCAGAACAGGTAATGTCACAAAAATTAAACTCGCACGTAATATAAATGTGTGTTAAATGAACAGAATGTTGCAAAAGTTTAACCCATGAGAACAATGAAAGTGCAGTCTCAGAACAGGGAATATAACAAATATTTAAGTCAATAGTACAATAAAAGTGCAGGCTCAGAACAGGTAATGTCACAAAAATTAAACTCGCACGTAATATAAATCTGTGTTAAATGAACAGAATGTTGCAAAAGTTTAACCCATGAGAACAATGAAAGTGCAGTCTCAGAACAGGGAATGTAACAAATATTTAAGTCAATAGTACAATAAAAGTGCAGACTCAGAACAGGTAATGTCACAAAAATTAAACTTGCACGTAATATAAATGTGCGTTAAATGAACAGAATGTTGCAAAAGTTTAACCCATCAGAACAATGAAACTGCGGGCTTTGAACAGGGAATGTAACAAATATTTAAGTCAATAGTACAATAAAAGTGCAGACTCAGAACAGGTAATGTCACAAAAATTAAACTTGCACGTAATATAAATGTGCGTTAAATGAACAGAATGTTGCAAAAGTTTAACCCATCAGAACAATGAAACTGCAGGCTTAGAACGGGGAATGTAACAAATATTTAAGTCAATAGTACAATAAAAGTGCAGGCTCAGAACAGGTAATGTCACAAAAATTAAACTCATACGTAATATAAATATGCGTTAAAAGAACGGAATGTTACAATATTGTCGTGCCCATTATTTGAAGGCATTGTCAGAGAAGTATTATCAAATTTTTGTCTATGAAGGTGAGAACAAAGAATAGGTAAGTCACAAGTATTTGACGGTGTTTGAGAACGAAATAGTGCTGAACAACAGGGAATGTAAGAATCATTTGATGCATTTGTTTTGAAAATGCTTTTAAAAGTCCAGGTAATGCCACAGGCACAGGGAGAACATAAAGAATCTTGTTACAAAGAAAAATATAAAATTTATTATGCTTAGCTGCTTGAACTAATTAAAATTGAGGTGATGAGCATTAGAAGACTGATTTCGTATACGTATTCAAAGAATATTAGATACTGGCATCAAATTCAGCCCAAAAACATGCCATTAGGCGACTTCTAAGAAATCTGACAGAAGACAGCAAAGATCAATTTGCGTGTGTGCTTTTGCGAGACAATTTATACGTTAATAGTAATTATTTATTTATTAATTTACATAAAATAGCAGAGATGCCGAAATTCCCAGATGAACCGAATATGAGTGATACGACAGTACTGTTCACTGTTGAAGATCTTATCAACAGAGCTCTCGGACCACCTGATGTAAGAAATAATAACGAATTAAAAATAACATTTCTAAGTCACAAGTATTTTAAAATTTGTGCGAGTACGATATCTCTTAGTCTTTTGGACTTCGAAACTATTTAGAAGATTTTCTTTCAATTTTGTGGACTGACTCTTAGGGCTTTGGATAAGTTCAATATTAATTTTTAATAAAAACTGCAATTACAGTTCCATTTTTTTTAAACCAAGATATATTTTAACTCCATCATTACGGTGTTTGCAGACGAAATTATGCGGGATAGTTAGTATTAATAAAACAGTACGGAATAAGTTTGTATTATATCGACGTGGATTATCACTAAATTTTTGTGGAGGAATACACATTTACATGGTGTATTCGAATGTTTTGATACAAATGATTGTCATTAAGTACACGAGTGGGGGTCAATTTAAAATTAATTCTAGAACGTTTTTTAGGCAAACGTGGTGGACTTCAAAATAGTGCAGTCAATTCTTCACATACTGGCAAGACAACAACGTATGCTGGAACAAAGGGTGGAAGTTAGATTTTCAGAATTAAAAGTAGTGGAACCCAAAGGAAAAAAGGGACGTGAAACTTCTACAGAGAGTTCTTCTTCAAAAAGTCCTCGTCGAGGTCGCATGGCAGGTATAAAGGAAGAACGTGAAAGAACACCTAGGGAGAAAAGCAAAGGCCGGAAGAGCAAAGACACCGAAGAAGATGCCGAAAAGGTAGCGGCTAAGGAAAAAGCGAAAGCTGAAAAGGCGGAAAAGAAAGAAAAGGAAAAGGCAGAGAAGGCAGAAAAGAAGGACAAAAAGGAAAAGGAAAAAGAGGAGAAGGCGGCACAGAAGGAGAAAGAAAAACAAGAAAAATTAGAAAAGAAAGAACAAGAACGTGCGGAGAAAGAGAAAAAGAAGTCGGAGAGGGAAAAGTCTCCAGTAAATTTGTTTAATTTTCTGTTTTTGACTTTTTTACTTTTTGATTGCATTTTGCAATTATTTGTTATTTTACAGAAAGGAGGTTAGACATTGGCAGCTTTCCTTGCAGTAGCTTTGGAAAATGAAGGACGTTAGATGGTATAGAATAATTACTTTATTTGACTTCATCTCCGTATTTGTGGCTTGGAACTTTCCGCTACCATTATATACTTAAATGATTACTATGCTTCTGTCAAACGTACCTCATTCCAGCAATTAGATCTATGAGCAAAAACATGTTATCCAGCTTTATTATGTTGATGTGATAATTGTTTCCGTTCGATATTTCAGGTAAAGGAAAGGACAAAGTCGATGTTGGTGAGTGCGTAATTATGTATTCTAAATAAATAATTTGTTATAATTTGTTGTTTGGCATTCACTATCTCGTAATAAATAATAATATATTAAAGAAAATCTTAAGTTTGAAAACACGCATGTCACTCCAATTGTATTTATTTATGCATTAATTATACATGTATTCAGGATAGTATTTTATTATTTTCAGTTGAAAAAGGGCCAACTACTCGCACTGGTAAGTGTAATATAACTGAACAGACTTTTTGGTTTAGTAAACAACCTCTTCAGCTGAAGATTATAACGCGCTAAGTACGTGTCCTTTGAAGAGTGCCCCGCGTGGCTCTCCGAACGCCGCGCCTTGATAAGTAAAATGAGGCAAGTCCTCTCGGCGCATACAGTAGTCGCAGCGATGCTCAAAGAGACTGATGCATGGAGGGTAATGTCTGTCATAATAAATGGAGACTCCACTCCTTCTGTAAAGATCTGCTTCGCAAAAAGGAGGCTGCAGAAATAACCCGTGACAGGACTGATTCCGCTCACAGGGGTGTTCATCGGGCCCGCGGTGGTAACCGAACTGTCGCCACGTCTGCGACGGCTGTGAAGTCGTGAGTTGTCAGACTGGGACGCTGAGAGCTCCTAGATGACTGTCAGATGTCGTGCAAGGGTGGCACTGATATGTTTTGCCCGAGTGGCCGGTACAACCCCAGCAGGCATGTGATGTACCGACGTAAAAATTCCACATACATTTTTGAACATTTCCCCCCGTCAGGAAAAAGAAAAGTACGTGTCCTGGAATCATTTTTTTGTTGTGTTTAGTTTTGTTGATAGGAAATTCTAAGGTATACTTTTAGGACAGCTTATTCTGTTTTGTTAGATTCCCGTTCCCGAGCTAGTATCGAAGTTGTGACCCAGTCGCAGTTTGCCATCTTGGAAGCGGCAGTTAACGAGTTGAAGAATGCCGCCACTCCTCAACCTCTCCAGCTTCCTGACAACGAAAAATTGATGAGCGATCTAGCGAAGGGCACAGCCTCATTGCCTGAAGCAATGCAAACTTTGCAGGTGTATATATATTCTCACTTCTACAAATTTTATATTGATCGATAAAAGATCCTTTTGCGACACGCCTTTACGATAATTTTTCAGTAATTTTTATCATCTAGTATTAGTTTGTTTATTAATACATGGTAAAAATTATGACAATAATCTTTATAAAATAAATATTAAATATTGAAAATAATCTAGACTAGAACTAAATGATCTAGACCAGCGAGATGATTGGCTAGGACAAAAATTACAGGTGGACGCTCGTGTGAAAGCAGCGGAAGGTGCTATAGGAAGGATGACAGGCCTCCTCACACAACTGGCAGCCGTTGGAGCCCTGCCTGAGGACGTCGCTGAACTGATTGGGAGTGTAGGCACGCAAGTGGATGGAACAGAGGAAGCCAAATCTGATGAGGTCAACGCTTTTTATTCAAATAAACTTGAAAATTTATTCTCTCTCGATTGACATCACTTAGCTATTGACGCATGAGATATGTATTACAGTGAACTAGTCAACGTTATTGTTTACAAACATTCAATTTGGGTAAACCTGGCTTCTTGCGACAGTCACAAGTACTTTTTATTAGGGAATCAAATTAGATATAAGGACGCGTGTAGCAGAGCTAAGATCACCAACCTTGCTTATTGTATTGCAAAACTGAAGTTGTAAAGTAATATACACTAGGGTTTAAAAGTGCTGGATTTATGAAGTTAGTTGTCTTCAAAATCACTGTTATAACTTTTTAGCCAGCAAAGGCGAAATCAACAATAGCCCCAAGGAAATCAGTTGCAATTGATCCGAAGGCCACGCAATCTCAAACCGCCAGATTGGAATCTCGGCCATCGACTGTGGCTCCTTCATCTCCAGTCACGCCACGACCATCCGCTGTGACTACAGGAAGACCTTCGTTGGCTTCTAAACCATCTCAGATGTCAACAATCAGACCTTCATCGGTCTCGGCAAGACAATCTACCATGTCTGTTGCTCAAGGAGTTACATATGCTGAGATGAAGTTAGTATATATTAGAGACCTGCTATGGTTTCGCATGAGGCGGTCACTAATAAAAATATAAGCTTTAATCCCTCGCGTTATTTTATTTCAGTGCTGCTTTAAAGGATCTCCGAGATGATATTTCAAAGAATCTTAACAATATGACAAATAAAGCTACAACTGCGGCGGAGTCTGCTCTGCACACTGCTAAGGGCGTCGGTATGGGATGTTATAAACAATTCTTATTTTGTATATTGATTTAGCAGCAGTTAACGACGTGTTTTTTTACTACTGGAGCATATTTGAATTTACCGATGGTTTGGTTTGGTTTTCTTATCTGTTATTTGTGAAGTCTGTCTGGACTAATGGAAGTCCAACAAGCCTATCTATTAATGTTTTTGAGTTAACCTATTTTGATTTCACTATAAAAGATAGGAACGTTATACGAATTTATCTGAAAATCAGAATTAATGATATATAAGAGTTTTGGTCACTACAATGTGTTACTTATGCCTCGAAGTTGGACGTTAATAGAAAGATTTAGAAAGAAATTGAATTAAGCAAATAAACTAAGGCACCCAATTCAGCTTGATGCTGCAATGAACTGCAGCGCTAGTTTTCAGTGGGAGCATGAAGTAATGTCATGGTCTTTTAATAGGCTGTTATTTATTTTACTTACTAACCACCCTGGTCTTCATTCGCACAATAAATTACTTTGCCAATTCTCTGTTTTGTGATTTAATTTGAATATTTGTGTATATAGCTGACAGATTGGATGTGGCATTGAAATTGGATGCTCGAATTTCGTGTTTATATTCTTTGGTGGGGGACTACGCTGAGCAGTTGAGCGGGTTCGATTCCGGACTCACCACTCAGGTGAAAATGTTGTATAATAAAACAATTTTTTTTTCAAATTGGAAAGGCCTTTACAACACTATTGGGTCCTCAATCCTAATTAGTTGCAACTAAATTTTAATCAAGAGACGACTGAGCGATATACGCGGCCGTACACATTGGTGAAAACGAAAACAGTGTCGAGCATTTGTCTCGCTCTCTCCTTACGGCTGTACCGCGTTTGTTAGAGTGAGAGGACCAACACATCACTAAAATAACACGTGATAATAATAGGAATGTAGATGTTGCGTATCAACTATTTTGGTTTTTTGTTTTGTTTTTAAACGGTTCACGTTTTAGACAAAAATAAAAACGGGAAAAAGTTAATGTGTAATGTTTTTGTGATTCCAAAAAATATAAAGAAATTAGCTGTTCTAATACTCAAGCTATTTAATCAAAACTCATACATGTGGGATTGCAATTCCCCCATTTCGGGCCGGTTAGGTTAAAATGTTTTTATTTGGATGGTACCGATAGTAGATAGATACATTGTCTGTTATATGCAATGGGTAATTTTTTTTTAAAGATAATTCTAATATTAAAGCAAAATTAACTTTACAATTTTGATTAGATGCAAAGCTTCCAAGATCAGATGGTTCAAATGCGTACGGACCTGAAGAATGGATTGACTCAATTGGAGAACGTCAATAACAATGCAGAAACAGCAGGTTGTTATTTTATACTATAACTTGTTGTGCCATTGTTTTTTTATATATTTTCGATATTTTTCTTTATAAATAAGAGTTTAATTTAATTAATTTTTTTTGCCAACTGTACTCGTATAACTTCGTTTTGTAATATGGCAATGGCATTCCCGAAACAGCCAAGTATTTATTTGAGTTGAGATTTAAAAGATGGTGTTGAATCCAGCGGTGATGGAGCTCACTGAGCGCTACGAAGAATTGGCGACGGAGCTGGAGACCACTCTGCATGCTCACAAAGCTCTCAATGCCTTGCAAACTCAGCTCAGTGGGGAAATGCATGTGAGATTTTTCACTTTAAAATTATATTTTTATAGCCTCACGAATTTTTGACACAAACTTTTTTTTTCATATTTTTTCTAATGTTGTAAGGTTGGTTTAAATAAAATGAAAAATGGCTCAAAAACCTAAAGTTTTGATATAAATATAATATAAACTCCTTCAGGTATTTTTTTAACATCATCAACTCAACAATATAACCAGAACAAAACAGTGACACTCGGAAATCATCAACTGGTCACTATGAACTTGACCTTGACCTTGTAATTTGAAAAGATTTGATTGGTGAAGGCGCTGGGCTTGAACGATGACTCACTGCATCCTTAACGCGAAAAAACTGTAGTTATCAACATTCTCTTCTTAAAATGTGGCTGCCTTTTATGAAAAAAATGAGCTTTAATGATATGAAAATAATTGATACACGTTGTGAACGTAGGAAAAAACAAAATGTTGCCTAGTTGCGAAAAGGTTGCGGACAAATCCACAACGAGAACCATTACTTTTAAAATTCTCTACTTGTGGATTATTGGAGTAAAGTATAGTTTATTACGATTTCGAGTCAGAGTAATTTTTTCCCAAAATATCTTACTATATTAAATAATTAAATGACGAGTGGCAATTTAAAATGCCACATGTTATTTGTAAATCTTAAAACTACCTAACCTTCAAACGAATTGGCATAAAAAACGCTGCACATATTCGTAACGCTAATCACGTGTTTCATCCGTAAAAATTTTACCTCAGAGATTTTGCAGCAAGATCTTGATCTAGGTGGTTTTTTTTTTTAACAAACTAAGCAATTTATGTATCTTCCCAGAGTCTAGTGGAGTGTGTGGAGATGTTGCGGGAACAGAAGTCTGACCGTGATGAGGTACTGGATGGTCTTAGAGACAAGGTGAGTGCTCTCAATATCTTTGCAGGGAAACATTATAAGTGTTTTATCATAACCATTTCATTTTGTGATCATTGTTTTCGGTTTTACAGGCGGACTCGTCTCGTCTCGCTGGTCTGCTCACGGAGACGGAGTTTGCCGCCGCACGTGCGGACTTCGAACGCCGCATCGACCTCTGTCATGATAAATTTCGACGCCAGGACGCCGTTTGGACGGTAACACTGAGTTACAAAGTAATACCCCCTTGATCTCACCTAGTGAGTAGATCTCGTGAAGAGCTTACTATAGAAATCCTATGAAGTAAGGTCTTCATGACTGCCTCATTGGTCTAGTGGTTAGCATGTTCGACTACAGACATGAGGTCCTGGGTTCGAGTCCCGGGTCGGGCCAATTCAAAAATCGATATTGAGTTTTCTATTAAGATTTTCTCAATATTTTCCCGAAGTTGGGAAGTTGGCGGTGTGATCCACCCCCGTGCCTCGGAGAGCACGTTAAGCCGTCGGTCCTGCGCCTGATCTCTCTCCGGTCGTGTCGGATTCTCCCGTCACATCGGACTATGAGAGTGCACTTGTGTACTATGCCTGCCAATCCGCAGTGGAGCAGCGTGGTGGGTCTATGCTCTAAAAACCCTCCCTCACATGAGCGAGGAGGCCTGTGCCCAGCAGTGGGACGTTAATGGGCTGCTATTTACTTACTTACTTTACCCCCTTGATACATGGGTGGGACACATAGAAGAAGTTACAAGGTCTTTTCATGCTAGAACATTGGTTGTGCACCACTAAACAATATCGTTAGAACTTTCAATTACGTGAACAGGTGATATTAAGTTTGTCGGCACTTGTTCTTTAAGCAGTGTAGGTTTGTGACCTTATGGAAATGATTGTGTCCACATGTCCAGTTGTGGTAGTCCTTCCCTTGATACGATGACATCCTCACGATTTGGAGATTATCAAGTTCAGTTAATTACAGTGTGCATGTGGGTTCTGTTTCCTTATTCTCATAGAACGAAGAGACATCAGTTCCGAAAATCTTTAGAGAGATGAAGAGCATGTGTTCCGGCAGCAACTTGTTCATTGGCTAGTAGGCAATATATGTTAGTGCCTCCCCTCAATTTTCAGGTGTTCGTTCTCCAGCAAGTTGTTTGCCTTTTTTTGCTCCCATTAAAAGTTACGTTAACTAGCAAGAATAACTCAAACCTCAAACCCGCTTGCTCCAAACCCAATGATAGATAATCTAAAATACCTTGTATGTAGAATAGCTTGCTGTAATGACGCTTCGTGTCCTAATCTGGTGAGCGTCAAATCGATGAACTTGACCAAGTGTGTTTATGTGATGTGACATAGCTGGTTAAGCTAAATACTATTTTAGGTATAAATTACAGAAACGTTTTCTTTTTGCATCAGGCTGCCATACGAGATCTGAACTACATGACTGACAAGAAGGCGGAGATAGTGGATCTATTGTCCACAAGGGAGGACACACAGAAACAGTTGCAGGATCTCAGCAATAAGATCAGAGTGTTGGCAGCAGCTCTCGGGGAGCCCAAGGTGACTTTTTATTGTATACAATATACCTTTAAATATATCAGTTGGAGTCATGTGCCTAATTTTGGTATGAAATTCATCAGCGTCCTTTTTGGTGAAAAAGATCATAGTGATGAACATAATGGCGAAGAAAACCATCGATGATTCGCTGGTATTCACCGTTGATATGCGTTACTCCAGTCGCACACTCGTAACGGCTGGAATGCGAAAGTTATCGTCCAATCGGAAGCCTCCAGTGTGCAAGTGAGATAGAGCTATTATATGTTGCACACCAATTTTACTTAGGATGTTATGAGAGTTCTCTGAGTGCGGAGGCTTTTGTGCAGCAGACCTAATATGATTTATCCGGCAGGCTGCGTTGCTTACTCGGAAGCTGGCAGTGGGAGCCACCTGTGGCTCGTGCCAGGTGGCTGCACTCATGGAGCCCTGCGACGCCGGGGCTGGAGCCCCTCCGCGCTTGCCGGCTCTGCGCCCTCCCCCTATCGGGGCCCCGGAAGGTCCCTGCATTGCCGACTGGGTAGGCACCGAGCCGCCCGAACACAAGTCAGTATTTTTCAATTTACAGAAAATGTATTAATGCTTATGGGTGTATGAATCTATTGCTTATTCTACCAACTCGTGATAGAGCAGTGAAAAGGCCTGTGCCCATACGTGAGTTTTTAAAAAGCTGCTGCTAGCTTTTGGTCTTATCCATTATAATGTATTTAGGTAAATACGTATTGTGTACTTCTTAACAGATTGGTATGACATCATCCTAGACTATATTATAACTTACCATCAGATTAGAACATCGTCAAATACCGTAATAAACCGCTAACCTGTCCAGAATATGGTAATAAACTACAGACGAAACTTCCCAGTAAAATTAAATAGTACAATGTCTTGGTGGAAATTGAACTTGGAATTTACTAGTGAAGAAAGACCTAGAAAGTTTTACGCCAGCGAAGCAGTCATAATTACATTTGTGTTTCCATGACGTAACCAGGGTGTGGTTCTCAGGCACATCTGTCACCGCTGGTGTGGGGGGTCACACACCCTCATATCGGAGTCCACGAAGCGGGAGCAGGCTCCCCCCCAGCTGCTGCAGACCGTGCCCACCAAGAAGTTCACTGACTACGGCAGCGATGGACGGGTTGGTATCATACAAACTAAATCTACATTGACTTCTTGATTGAGGGGGTAATAAGTAGGTAAAATTGAAGCTATTCCCTTATGAGGAGTAAAAAGTGGGTAAAAATAAAGGTTGGTTTCTTCAGAGTGGAATCAACTTTCCAAACCGGTAATAGATTTCTTACCAACAGACACTACTGACGATTCAGAATAGCTACTAGAGTCTACTTGAAAGATAATATATGTTTCAAGTAGACTCTAGTAGCTATTTAGTTTAGTTTTTTTTTTATCGTAGCGAACCCGCTCACTCTCCTTGTAAAGCTTTCGCTACATTTTATGCAATTACCCAATCGAGAACTATTCACTACATTTAGTTTCTTAAAATTGCATATCCGGGAATCAAACGGGCAAACGACGTCTTCAAAGCGGTTGTTAATAATTGCAGTTATACATGTTCGAAGAGGAGCTACAACCTTGTGTGGAGTGCAACCTTCTTCGGGGGGAGGCTCCACAGGAGGCTTTGCGGGAGGAAACTGGTGCTGGGGACGTGCCCCTAGCCCCAGAACCCTCACTCACTTGCACTTGTCCATTGTTGAATTAAAGCCTGTCAATCTATCTCTATTAAAGCCTTTAAATCTTTCGGCTATTGACTTATTTTTTTGTAAATAATGACAGTCGGCACCATATGGTTTCTGTTGTGTTTAGTCCCAAGAATATATTTGTTTTAAACGTATTATTAACTAGTACCAAAACTGTTACTTGCTTAGTTATTTGTCCCGTGGAAATAGGGGAAATCGGTACTTGTGACCAATATATCTAAAAAGTTAGCTAAATTTTAATTCAATTGTGAATAGATTTCAAGTAAAACCATTATTGCATTTCTTATGTGCGGGGTTTGGGGCATATTTAGTATATAGTTTCAAAGTATATAAGGGACAAACAGTTATTGTGTTTTATTATACATATACTGACTTGATGACGTTGTCCAGATGTCGTTCTCAAATGTTTGTTTTGATTTTTTTTGTTCAAATTTTTGTTTGTTTATGGTTGAAGTGGAGGTAGTCAACAGTGTATAAAGTTTTCTATTTGATAATTATCGGGGCTATATTTAAAATAATTGTGGAGGTAGATTAATAATTATTGCCTACTTGTCCTGATTGATTTACTGACATTTAGAGTTGAGAGCTGTATTGTGTGACAGATTTTGTGTGTCTTCAGGGAGATTCGAGAATGGTATATATTATATATATTTTAAAGGTATATTATATTAAAACTAATTGGGTCATAATGAAAACACATGGATATTAATTCAAAAATTTATTTATTTTAATAAATAATTTACATTTTCATGAAAGCGTATTTACATCTTATGAGCGTATTTTAGAATAATTTAAATAAATATAGTCGATTGCCTTAAATACATTGAATATTATCTAAAATAAATATTTTTTTTTTATTCTATGCCAATTATACGGAATTACTTGCAAAAAAAGAATATTAATTTACAGTTGCGGGTAGAATACATTGTTGTTTCAAAAAATGATACGGTAGTGTGATAATTTACAAAATGTCCAAGGAATTTACAAATCTAGGAGCAATGTAAAAATATGGCTAATTTTTGTAATATTTGACGTTTATCTTAATCTACTGTCAATTTAAACTAAATATTTAATAAATTACTAAGCTCTAATATTAGTTGATAAATAATACAATAGCAAATTGCTAAATAGTTTTAAACAATAAAAAATATACAATTTTGAAAATATAGGATAATTAGTGAGAAATTGGAGCGTTACCTATTATTTTTTAATAACTTTTTGACACGGATTCCTGAATCATTTATTGTCTATGGTACATTATTTTTCTTATAAAAATTATTATAAAATTCTTAGAGATTATTTGCCTTGTTTTATTGAATTCTTTATTCCTAATTTAATTCGGTATATAAATTCATGGTGAGAGATTTTTATAATTGATTTATTTAAAACCAAACTTTGGTTAACCTATAAATTTTTTCCTACAATACTCATTGTTTCATTTATTTATTGCATACATTTAATATCAAATATAACACAAAACAGTACATATATTTTTGAATATCAACCGAACTTTTATGACGTTTAGAGAATGCCGTCGCTACAATGACGTCACATCTTGTGACGGCGGCATTCTCGAAACATGACATGGAATACATTCAAAATAATACGTAATAAATTCAGTATAATATCGATGCTCCCGAGTTTTGAAACGTATTGGATAGAAAATATATTGATTTTTTAAATATTAACAATACACATATTCGATTGTTGCGTTTATAATTTTTCAAATAACAATTTGGTATGCAACAAAATAAAGACTGATTTTAATCAGTTGACGTTCAACGTCAAAAAATGTTAGTAATATCTCCAAGTTCTAAAACGGTATAAGTCAATAAGATATTAGTGTGTTTTTTTTTATTAAAGACATCTATGACATATTTATATAATAATTAAATATATCGACTTTTTTTTGTTTGTATTCATCTGAGAAGCGGGTGTATATAGACAAACACTGGCCTCAATTTAAAGATAATGTCAAAAATCATAACCTGTATATAACCTTTTAATCTCTAATGAGAAAGGCACTGGTTTTAGATTATAGCCTCTATATTCGTTCTCTACACGCTATAATTGAATTCCCTGAATAATATCGTCCAGAATCTGAGTTATGCAATAAAGGAAAACAAAGACCCAAAAAGTCTCTGAGTTTACTAAAAGTCACAAGAAGCGAATACATTTGATGAAGTGAGGCAATACATTTGAGACGCTATATATCTCTCGCTCGCTCGTAAAATGAGTAACGCGACAGAAAATATGGAGTAGTAATTGAGCACCGTTTTGGGTCATGATTTAAAAATTCTTTACAACGACTGCGAAGGTCTGTACCCAGCAGTGGGACGTTAATAGACTTATATTGTATGACGTTGAGCTACTCTCAGATTGTGACGACATAAATGTGCTTTTTTATCATACTTCAATTGAGCTTATTTTTTAAAGAAATTTTGACTTGTACGTTGTTAGAACTTAAGTGATGATTTGTAAAGTAATTGGGGTATATGTTCTACCGCGGGTTGTCACACTGGAAGCGATGGCAATCGTGGTCCCTGCTGGCTGCCATAACGTCGCCGAGCTGGTGGGCCACTGCAGCTGCACTGGCGCTGTTCCCTCGCGATATCCTGCAAGTAAGTGATAAATTGTAATTAATGAAAGCATTTTCTAGCGAATTAATATTCGGCATTAATTACTATAATAGTCTCTATCTTGTTATAATCTGTGGTCTTATTTAATTCATTTTTTACGAGCTCTCAATAGGGATAACAATTTTTGACTGTTTCAGTAACATTTCTTATTAATGCGATAGTCTTGATAAATGGGCTATCCAAAACTAAAAAAGAATCATTTAGAGTTGGTTGTTTCTGAGAATAGCAAACACATTAATGAACTTCATAATCTAATACACAACAATCTCGTGTCACATATTCTACGTATTTATGATAGGAGTTAATGAATAGGTCTTCTTTATATTTCTACTTCCACCCCAAATTTTAAAATGTAAACTTTTCATAGGAAGACATAAACCCACATGATTTTTTGAATGAAGATGTGAAGCTGCGCGGATCAGCTCTAGTAGAATATAGTATAAAATTATATATTAATTGCAACCAATATAATAGGGGTGTGCGAATATCGTTCGAATCGAATCGAATATCAATATTCGAATTTGGAATCAAATAATTGGCGAATCAATAAAATATCTCTGGATTTTTAATTGTTTCTTTTTAAATCGTGTATTGAAATATTCGACTTACGAATCATTTACGTTTCGTTTAAAAATCAATTACTCGGAGAATACAATTGCTCATTTTCAATATATGTTCTTTTCTGTCGGTGCCATAAAAAGTCTTGATGGTAATATTGACAAGAGATTCCGAAAAAAATGTCACTAGGGAGACATTTTCTTCTACTATATTTATATTTATTTGCAATTTATTATGCAACAAAGTAATCGACAGAACGACAGATAACGTAAATCTGCATTCGAACTTATTCGAATTTAACCTATCTTCAGGTTTGAATAAAATGTATGTAGACATTTGGATTATAAGAAACCCTGAATTGGAAATACTCGAAAATTCACGAATTATTTAATAGTTACCGAATCTAATTATTAGGGAACCTTTAAATTATTCGAATTTTCGAGTTTCGAATCGAATATTAACACGATACGAATAATTCGTAAGTTCGAATTATTTGCACACCCCTACAATATAACAATGTTTTCAAATCAAATCAAATCAAAATATCTTTATTCAAGTAGGCCTATTACAGTCAAATTATATGTTTTTTTCCACACTCTGATTCTAATATACGTCTGATGATGGTACTCAAGAACGGCTTAAAATCTAAAGTGGCGAGGGTTCCTTCGCGCCCCGATCCGAGAAGAACCCACAACAAACTCAGTCGGGTACTTTTTTTGTTACCATCATCATTAAAATGTCATATTAGGTTACTATATTTTAATTAAAATTAGAGCAATTCGTTCACTCCCAGGCGTTATTATCGTCTAAGTACTCTTGCAAATTATAATACGATTTTTCTATCAACTTTCTTTTAACAAAGACTTTGAATTTATTAATTGACATCTTTAGAACGTCTTGTGGGAGTTTATTATAGAAACGTATACAGTTACCCTTAAATGAGTTGTTAATCTTATGCAGCCTACTAGAATTTATAACAAGTTTGTTTTGGTTTCGTAAGTTATATGATGTACATTCACTCTTTTTATTAAAAGAGTCAATGTTTTTATGTACATACAACAAGTTTTCTAATATATATACGCAGTGAACTGTCATTATGTTAACTGCCTTGAATTTGTTTCTTAGCGACTCTCTTGGACCCATATTGTAAATCGCACGAACGGCCCTTTTCTGCAGCACAAATATTGCATCTATATCAGCAGCATTACCCCAAAGTAGAATACCGTATGACATAATGCTGTGAAAATAGCTGAAATATACCAGTCTGGCAGTATCAACATCTGTCAGACGACGAATTCTTTTAACCGCGTAAGCCGCGGAGATGAGCCTATTCGATAGACCACTTATATGGGGCCCCCACTGTTATTTATTATCTAAAGTTATACCTGAGAAAACTGTACTATCTACAAGGTCTAGTTCCTCATTATTAAGTTTAACAATGGTTTGCATTTGTTTCACATTCGGCAGAGTAAACTTCACGTTTTTAATCATCAATCAGTCTAACACTGCTGTTCTTATAAAATCAATCAATCACAATTGCTCATTGAATTATAAGGAAGAGATCACAAAGACTGCCATGTTCTATACAGCTTTATTGTTACGTAATATAAAAGTATACATATAAACAAATCATAACACCGTACCATGAATCATAAAGTCACGAACGTGATTGCGTAACGTGATTACGTTATAAGAATCAATGATTATTGATTGATTTGGAACTGTAACAGAAGACAGTAGTTCGATGACCTTTCTTTGGAGGTTAGCGGTTAATATCTAATCATTTTTACCTGTGATTTTGGTTGTAATAGCTCTAAAACTTAAGTGATGGTATAGTCTAACATAGTGACGACCTAATCTGAGGTATACCTCTTAATTGTTCAAGGCTAATGACGATACAAAGGTTCTTTTTAAGCCCACTTGGGGACAAATTATTTGGATTTAGATTTTAATAGCACCCGAAGTCAAGTGATGCGACAGTCTAAGATTGTGACGCGATAATCATTACTTCTACATGGTTAATACAAGTTAATTTGCTTGTCGGCATGGTGTATTTGCATGTCATTATCGAACCTACTTTCGCTGGGAAATTTCATTTATGCACTCCGACTAGCGTCGGGACTATAGGTCTTGGTGAGGGAGAGGCCTCGCAATACCCGAGGACACACATTCCTCCCTTATGCCTCGCATGAATCCCACTGAATGTTCACGAAGGCGCCATGACGATATACGCCGCCTCGAACCCCGCCTTCGTCGGCGGTGAGAAGGAGCATTAACTGCGTTTTCCCTCTCGTTCATGGTCCTCTTTCAGCGAGATAGTTGTCTCACAGAAGAGGGTCACTCCCACTGGAGAGCGTCGCGCCTTAACGCTGTCTAGCGTAAGATCCGCGCCAAGCAGCGCCACTAGAAGGTGACGCTGAGGTGCCCAGACTGCACGTTCTGCTAAAGTGTGGTGGGCTGAGTCAGTAGCGGCACTACACTTAAGCTAGTATTCGCACCACTGCGCCTGCAAGGCTGTCAATTTGAAGGGTCTTTGCAACATTTCTCTTCAACAATGTGAGGACATTGTACTTTTATTACGAGGTGACAACCATTGACTGACTAACTCTATAGTAAAAGAGCCCAAGAGGGGATTTTACGCGTTACGACTGTGACCTGCTCGAGCAAGTCAGAAAGCCTTGCTGTAATGGTTACCCTTTTTTTTGTTGCTGGGAAATGCTTTAATGCGAGACTGAAACCAGAGTAACCACTAAAACCCAGCGGAACCTTCTTTATCCGTATGGTGGATGCCAGATGTTCACTAACGCATTCAGCTCTGGCGCCCCGGATGATTTTGACTTAAGGTTCAAGAAAGGGAAAGCAGGCGCGCATATATGCGCCGTCTTGCACCTTCCCTCCTCCGGCGGGAGGGGGGAGCATCGACAGCTCTCTGCCTTTGTCTCTCTAATGCCTCTTACCCTTGATATAGGGGGTTCGTTGGTGGTAGCCCGTCAGATTGGTAAAACTTATATAAAACTCAGATATTTAAATGGGACACTTCTTTGAGTGCACTGACACCCTGGAATAACTACCCCCCTCTATTTAATAGTCAGATTAAAGTGTATCGTAACACCAAGAGCGTATGCCCTATCAATTTCTGACGCGACTGAGTGTTTCCACGTAACTGGAATGGAAAACTTTACGTAAAGTTTTAGAACCCAGTGAACACAATTTAATAACGCTCGAGTAACTGGAAATTTAGTATCCCGGGCTCTCCTACTACTGGTTTATGGTCAGTAAAACAGTTTGTTAACGACCTTTAAAACAAGTTTGAACAGTTTCAAATGATTTCCGCTATAAATAATAAAATACATAAGTTTACCGCTCCGGGAATGCTGCCCGAGCACTTTCACTCGGTGCGTGTCGGATTATTACATAAGTGTGTTATGGCGGCACGCTGTCTGTACACTTGTTTTTTTTATATACGGATTTCTATCTTATTGGTGTCCCACTTTTGGGATTATTTGTCATAAGTTACTGTTAGGTAAGTACCAACGGTGATATAATAACTTCAGACATTGTACACTTTCCTAAGTCGTAAAAAAAGTGTTTGTAAAAAAAGTAAGTAAGTAGCAGCTCATTAACGTCCCACGGCTGGGCACAGGCCTCCTCACTTGGAGGAGCGAGGGTTTTTAGAGCATAGACCCATCACGCTGCTCCAGTGCGGATTGGCAGGCATAGTATACAAGTGTACTCTCTATTCCTTTATTCTCATAGTCCGATGTGACGGCAATCCGACACGACCGGAGAGAGATCAGGCGCAGGACCGACGGCTTACCGTGCTCTCCGAGGCACGGGGGTGGATTACACCGCCATCTTCCCAACTTCGGGCAAATATTGAGAAAATCTTAATAGAAAACTCAATATTGATTTTTGAATTGGCCCGACCTGGGACTCGAACCCAGGATCTCATGTCTGTAGTCGAACATACTAACCACTAGACCAATGAGGCAGTTCAGGCAAATGTTTGTACCTCATGCAAATTAAGAAATATATAAATTAACAACTTATTTAAGTTACTATAGAAAAATGCCAGAAGACGTTCAAGAGATGTTACTTTATAAATCTTTTATTAAAACAAAGCCAATTGAAAATAGGTGCAAGATAAAAATTTAAATACCATGAGAGTGAATGAATTACTCTAAAATCTAAATATTGTTATGATGATGGTAAGAAAAAGAGTAACTTACGGAGTCTGTTGTGGGATCTTCTTAGAACAAGACGCAAAGGAAGCCTCGTAACTTTAGATTATAAATCATTCTATAATAATATATTGTCTGAAAACGATATTTATCGATTTAAAAGTGCTTTAAAGACCTGTTTCAAAGTCAAAGTCAAAGGCAAAATATCTTTATTCATGTAGTTTTTTTTCTATTTATTATTTAAATGAATGACTGATGATAACATAAAAGAACGACTTACAATCTAAAGTTACGAGGGTTCCTTCGCGCCCTGATCTGAGAAGAGCCCACAACAAACTCAGTCGGGTGTACGTTTTTTTTTTATCATCATTACAATATATATTTAAAATTTATTCTATATCTATANGTTACGAGGGTTCCTTCGCGCCCTGATCTGAGAAGAGCCCACAACAAACTCAGTCGGGTGAACGTTTTTTTTTTGTTATCATCATCACAATATTTACTTAAAAAATATTCTATATCTATATACATATAGAGCAATTCATTCACTCCCACGCTTTTTGTCTTCTAAGTATTCTTTCAAATTATAGAATGATTTCTCAATTAGTTTTCTTTTATAAAAGATTTAAATTTATTAAGAGACATCTTTGTAACTTCTTCTGGGAGCTTGTTGTAGAAACGTATACGGTTACCCTTGAATGACTTAATTTTTGAATTTGAATATCTATTTAATTAGTCCTTTTAGTAACTAGCTCTTCTTCGCGGGGTTACTAGCATATGTCTCCTCTCAGTGGAAATATGGGAAAGCTCCTATTAATCTGGCGTAGAATTTATGTTAATTAAATAACCAGATCCCGTGGGATAAAGGCAAATTTCCATTCTTAATGAGTGTCTACATCGCGAAAGTAATATGAATACAGATTTGAATTGGTTATTCGATTATTTTTTGTGTATTTCAATATATATGGAGATTAAATTTAATAGTATTTCTAAGTCGTAAGAGCTTAGGCTATTGTTGTTCTGTTAACAAACTTTAATATATCTTATGTTGCATTAATTAATGCTCGTTATGTTTTTAGATAAATCGAAATTACTGTTTCACGTAGATACTTTTTATAATGATCAGATGAAATGAAATTTTAACTCACCCTTTGAAATTGAATTATTAATTCTGATTACTCTTATAAATGCCTCATTGGTCTAGTGGTTAGCGTGTTCGACTACAGACATGAGGTCCTGGGTTCGAGTCCCGGGTCGGGCCAGTTCGAAATCAATATTGAGTTTTCTATTAAGATTTTCTCAATATTTGCCCGAAGTTGGGAAGTTGGCGGTGTGATCCACCCCCGTGCCTCGGAGAGCACGTTAAGCCGTCGGTCCTGCGCCCGATCTCTCTCCGGTTGTGTCGGATTACCGTCACATCGGACTATGAGAGTGAAGGAATAGAGAGTGCACTTGTGTACTATGCCTGCCAATCCGCAGTGGAGCAGCGTGGTGGGTCTATGCTCTAAAAACCCTCTCTCTTCGGAGTGAGGAGGCCTGTGCCCAGCAGTGGGACGTTAATGGGCTGCTACTTACTTTTTACTTTACTCTTATCAATATTTTAACTCGTATTGTAAAATTCACATTATCGAGGATGTTCTCGTAAGAAAAATGAGTGTGTAGGCATTACTGAATTCCTGTGGTTCACCAAATATTTGAGTTATTCAGGCCATTTGGCATTTAACCTCGGTACTTGTACAAAGCAAAACCGCATGTATGGTAACTAGAGCGTGGCAAAATTAATTTGAAAAAAACCTTATCATACCATCGCTTGTTCTACTTTACACCACTATCAGATTATTCTATGTTTACTTTGAAGACTTTTACTTTAATTCACGTTATTCTACGATTCCAGTTTTCTATGTTACAGTTAAGGAGATATGTATTTATATACTTACATTTTAAGTAGAGACGCCATTTTCTTTTCCATCGCGAATATAGAATCGGATGACTGGGAAGTTAGCACCTTGCAGAATGTAAACTTGGCACATTGGGAATCTCTCCAATCCGTCTGTTTTACTAAATCCATTGCAGAAGACGTGAGACTGGGTGACCCTGGACTCCCATCCAGATGCTGTAAGTCATCCGGCATCTCACCACCGATCGACCGTCTTTGTCTTACGAAAATATTTTTATATGGCTCGTAAAAACTTATAGCATTTCTCTTGGCTCGACCGGTTTCACCAGCATCTGGAGACATAACTACGTACACGTTTTCGCTCGGCATTTTGTAATTGTCATCATAAAACTGTTGTCTGCTTAATATTTTTCTATCTATGTCATAAGGTGCATTCGCAAAGGCCCTTTTGTGTTCTTTCTCCAATTCATCAGTCGTATCGTCATTATTTGCGCTGCGCATGAGATTAACATCTAGAAGTCTTCCAACAGCTACTGCACCTAATCCCAGAGCAGCTCCTCCAGCCATTAAACCGATAGCTGGTAGCATAGCCGGTGCTCCAGATGCAGCTGCTGCTACACCAATTTTATCCTGGGCATACCTCTGTGTTATGGAGTTGGGTGAATAAAGCCCTAAATTATGTGATATTTTGTGAGTAGCTTCAACTAAGGGATCGAGGACGGGTTGTGTGACCTTTGCAATTGGATCTATTAGTGGTTTGGTTAATTGATGCACCGTTTGACTGGCTGTGTTTATGGTATCCTTCATAGAGTCTGTGAATCGTTGCCACAGAGACTGTTCAGGAATTCGTTTCACATAACCATACCCGTAGGGATATCTATTATGAATGTGAGAATTATCATAGTATGAAAATTTATTGTATTCGTCTTCATAATATCTGTTTGCATTTGGTCCACTGTTTTGACTACGCTGTTGATTATACCCATTAATGGGTTCCATGGGGTATGGATGAGCGCTCTTTGGGACATTTGTGTAATATTTCACTTTACGTTCCAAGTTTTCTACATTATCTTTTGTTGCCTTTGCTGGTTGTACTCCAAGTTCTGGATGTGCATACTGAAGTACGGGATTTCGCACACTTTCATCAAAGCTTGGCTTAGCATTTTTTGGGGTATACATAACAGAATTTGGGAAATTCACTTCACCAGGATGCTGTAGCATACGCCTCTGGATGTGGCTTTCAGCATACTCTAAATCACCATTATGTGCTCGAGAACTGCGTCCACTGAAATAATCACGTTTTGATTCTTGTTCATTTATTTGTTTAATGTATTCTATAAGTTTAGAATTCGCCACTTTAGAATTATCAGCTTTGGTAAATGGACCGTACCCGCTTTTAACAAAATTATTATCCTTTTTAGTTTTATATGTAAAAGTACTGGGGATAAAGTCATCATTTTCAAATTTTATATTATCAAACTTAGTGAATGGACCGTCCTTCTGTTCAAAATTATCTTCTTTAGTGAAGGGACCCAAGTTTTGTGATGGATCTAAGGCAGTTAGATCTGGATAAACGTCAGCTTCTGGCACAGCCTTAGCAGGACTATAGCCTTCTGGATAGGGCACCAATTCACCATTCACTACTCTTGCATTTCTCCAAGTTTTTTTATCTGTTTCATCGTCAGGTACCCTTATACCTTGTATTTCAGGAATACCATCTTCTCCAAGAGTCAATATTGATCTTCCGCGTTTACTATTGTATTTTTCAATTGCTTTCTTTATATACACGGGATCGGAACTAATCATAACTGGATCTGGTACGTTAGAAGGTTTATTATCACCATCAGATACTTTCGTACTCACTACCTCTATGTACACGGGATTTCGATCGTTTTTTATAACAGGGTTACTAGGATCAAATCTATAGCTTTTCATGGGACGATTGTAATCCATGAAGCTTGTAGAGGTGATATAAACTCTTTTAGTTTCAGTCTTCTTATCGTTGTCGTATGTCGGGTAATAGTTTGAGGTCTCGGAATCTGCCTCAGGTTTCCTACCATCCTCCTGTATATGGGATTCTGGATAAACTGATACAGGAGACCAGTTTCCATATTCCGCTTTTACGTCAGCAAAGTCATCATGTTTGTTTCTATTCAAGTAATAGTCGAACCCAGCGAGATCACTACTTACTGGACCGAAATGAAGTTTTCGCTGATCTCTGCTTTCAGTTTTGTTTTTATTCTCCTCAGTGTTGTTAACTCTAGCGGTTGTTAATGTAGTTCTGGCAGTGACAGTCGTCGGCGCTAAAGTAGTGCTGCTTCCATGTGTCGTTGACTTCAAATCTTTTTTCTTTACTATTAATTGTGTTAAATGACCCGATTTGGTTCTCACATTTAGGGTCTGAGTTTCGTGAGGGTTCAGACTTCTGGAGACCTTTAACTCTGTCCGCGTTGTCCGCGATGGAAGGATGGTGGTACGGATCGTTTTTGTGGTGGTGGTGTTTTCACTGGCGTCTGCTTTGACAACTGCCAAGCAGACCAGCCAGATGATGGCACATATCCGTATGTAGCTTACGGAAGCCATCTGAAACAAGAAAAATAATGTACTTAGATTTTTTATAAACTTTAAATATCCAAAAACCTCTTTATGGTTTGTTTACACATTGTTTTACGCCCAAACAGCGTTATTCATATGTTAACAAGATGTCGTCATATTGTGTTGTACGAGGTTAGGATCTCGGCGGCCATCGCGTAGCTCTTTAATGGGTCACCGAGTTGTTATACAACATGATGTAACGACTTATTTTTATTCAACAACTTTCTGTTTTTCACTTGAGAACATAAATTTGTTCACATGTGCTTTTTATTGCGTACAGGTTACTGCTTTTCTGTCATCTTACTTGATGTTAAATGACGATACACGCAAGAATTATGATACTAGGATTTATATACAAACTAGCTGCTTCCGGCGGTGTCACCCGCGTAATCCTTGATCCCCTGGATATATGGGTAAATACGTAAACTACGTATTTACCCATATCGGATATTGAATAAAAGCAAGCTATGTTTCTATAATGGCGCCAATTTCTATATTGTTTTTTTTTGAATCATAGGCATTCAAATATACGCAGAGCCTTTAATGTGTGTTTTTGTGTGTGTTTATTTGTGTATGTGTGCGTGTCTGTCTCTCTCTCTCTCTCTCTCTCTCTCTCTCTCTCTCTCTCTCTCTCTCTCTTTGTGTGTGTGTGTGTGTGTGTGTGTGTGTGTGTGTGTGTGTGTGTGTGTGTGTGTGTGTGTGTGTGTGTGTGTGTGTGTGTGTATGTGTGTGAGTTGTTGTGAATGTGTGAAAGAGAATCGGTGTGTGTGTGTGTGTGTGAGAGAGAGAGAGAGCGTGTGTGTGTGTATGAAAGAGAGTTGGTGTGAGTGTGCGAGACAGAGCTGGAGTGAGTGTGCGAGATAGAGCTGGTGTGAGTGTGTGGAAGCAAACTGGTGTGAGTGTGTGGAAGCAAACTGGTGTGTGTGTGTGTGTGTGTGTGAAAGAGAGTTGGTGTGAGTGTGCGAGACAGAGCTGGTGTGAGTGTGTGGAAGAGAACTGGCTTGTGTGTAAAAGAGAATTGTGGTGAGTGTGTGAAAGAGAACCGTGAATGTGCAAGAGAGCGCTGGTGTGTGTGTATGACGAAGACTTATTGTGAGTGTGTGAGAGGAAGAGAGATAGCTTACGCGTGTGTGTATGTGTGACAGAGGTAGCTCGTGTTTGGGTATATATTTGTGTGTTCATTTTTGAGTATGCTTTAATACTTTATATTAGCCTTTTTCATGGGAATAAAATTTGGTATCTTAGTTTATATATATTCTTATTTAATTTCTAAATATATATTCATCGCTAGTAACTGTATTAAATACTTAATGCCAGCATCCCGATAAAGAGTATTATAGCTAGTAAACTACAATGGCTCATAAAAAATACACTCAACGAGGAGTAAAACTTGTGTACTCACTCGAGTTTCATTCTAAAACGGGTCGTATCGACTAACCGGGTTATTCAAACAGTATAAATACACCGCGGCGGGATATTCACCCNTGCTGCTGATATAGATGCAATATTTGTGCTGCAGAAAAGGGCCGTTCGTGCGATTTACAATATGGGTCCAAGAGAGTTGCTAAGAAACAAATTCAAGGCAGTTAACATAATGACAGTTCACTGCGTATACATATTAGAAAACTTGTTGTACGTACACAAAAACATTAACTCTGTTAATAAAAAGAGTGAATGTATATCATATAACTTACGAAACAAAACAAACTTGTTGTAAATTCTAGTAGGCTGCATAAAATTAACAACTCATTTAAGGGTAACTGTATACGTTTCTATAATAAACTCCCACAAGACGTTTTAGAAATGTCAATTAATAAATTCAAAGTCTTTGTTAAAAGAAAGTTGATAGAAAAATCGTATTATAAGTTGCAAGAGTACTTGGACGATAGAAACGCGTAGGAGTGAACGAACTGCTCTAATTTGAATTTAAATATATTAAACTAATATGATATTGTAATGATGATGGTAAAAAAAATACCCGACTGAGTTTGTTGTGGGTTCTTCTCGGATCAGGGCGCGAATTAACCCACGTAACTTTAGATTTTAAGCACCATCATCAGACGTATATTAGAATCAGTGTGGAAAAAAATATATAATTTGACGATTCAAAAGTGCTGTAATATGCCTACTTGAATAAAGATATTTTTGATTTTGATTTGATTTGATAAAAGAAAGAGTTTATTTTTTAGTAATTTAAAAAAAATTAGCTAAAATTAATAATCATTAGTACCCTTTATCTTGTTATTCCTGACACACGCACTTTTAATTTTTATTTATACAATTCAATATTCACAGTTATGACAGAACAAAGTCTGTAGAGTCAGCTAGTGTCAAATACATTAACTCAATATGAAGTGAACCGTACGTTTGTCGGTTCATTTGTATAAAAAACGAAGTGAAAGTAAGCGATGTTCGACTAATACTTGACCAATTGATGACTGGCGTAAAATGATGCGAATCATTTGGGTCATTTTTATGACTGTTAATGGAGGCTGTCGTTTGGTAGAAACTAAATTATGATTTGTATTACACATATTAACATATTTTCTATATGCTGTAGCTTGAGTTACATTTGGTTTTTAACCTATATACATTTAGTTAAACTAGTAGAGGTCCCGGGTTCGATTCGCATTGCATGTTCTAATTTGTCTGAGCCTTGGCTAATGGCTAATCACCCTACCAGCAAAGACGTTTTTTTTTACGCACTCCAACCGAACATTCATCGGTTGGAAGTGTGGGAATCACTAGACAAAACCACAACACCCACTAAAACCCAGCGAAACCATCTTGATCCTTTAGTGAGGGGCCAGAGGCTTAGAGAAAACATTCCATTCTGGAGGCGGGAAAAATCCCGCCCCCGTCCTCCAGGCCTTCTTCATCGGCGAGCAGAGGAATCCGCAGCGTCCTTTCCCTGATTAGTATCTCCTTCTGCAAAATGATCGACTCTCAGAAGGAGCCAATTGCCCTCCAGTTTGTATAACTGGCGAGTATACATTTTATGATGTTCGCCAGCGAGAAATCCTCACCCGTCAGTGGCATCAAAAGCTGTCGTTCCACTAACAAAGACGTAACACCAAGCAATAGATTTATTTTCTGGTATAATGTTGTGTAGAAACCATAAGAGTCTTTTAACAGAATTGGGCGCTCCCATCTTAGACTGTATCTTTATTAATCACCAGGTGTGATCACAGTCAAGCATTAACCAGTCAGGTTTTCTAATTATTTTGGGTCTAGATCGGAAACAGGGAAATCCGTTTTAAGTAAGCGTCTGCATTGGGAAATTATTCTGCTTAATTTCAATATACTCAATATTTTTTGTATATCTTGTGATTAGTCAGTGAGTTTCCTAATCCTGAAGGAATATGGAGAAATCCTTACTAATAAGGTAAGTAGCAGCCCATTAACGTCGCACTACTGGACATAAGCCCCCTCACTCATAGGAGAAAGGGGTTATTATAAAATAGACCCAGAACTTTGTTCCACTACGGGTTGGTTTCTGCGAATCTGTTATTTCGCTGAAGAAGGCATATGAAAAGCAGAGGGAGGACTCTATAGCTGCTCCTCTTCTCCGGCGCAGGAGGTTGGGAGGTAGGAGGCGTAGATTTGCGCTTCTCCTACCTCCTTCCTAAGTTTCGCAGTGGGAGTATCCCGGAGTACCAGAGTAGATTGCGTCAACCGATCCTCTGGTGCTTCTACTAAAGGATGGGGAGGGTATCGCTGGGTTTTAGTGGTGTATTTTGACTTACTGCCACACTCTCGTTTAGATTTTATCTGAACTCGGTGTGTAAAGGCGTTTCACAGCGTGAAAAAAAAGGCACAGTACACAAGTGCGCTCTCTATTCCTTCATTATCACAGTGGGATGATACGGGAGTCCGACACGAGTGGAGTTAGATCATGTGCAGGACCGATGGCACAATGTGCTCTTCGAGACACGGGACTGGACACATCGTCATCTGCCCTCGGGACAAATATTGATAAAATCTTAATAGGAAACTCAATATCCATTTTAGAATTATTCCGACCCAGTACACGAACCCAGGAGCTCATGTCTTTGACTGAACTAACAACTAGACCACTGAGACATTAATCACAATATAAAATGACGAAATATCGAGGTTTTACGATTTAATCCTACTTGAATAAGGTTATTTTAACTTATAAGTTATAGTGACAACGCACCATGACGACCAACAAGTGAAAATAATAGTGATGTAACCAAACATTGCAACTTTTTCGAGTGGAATGTTTAAAATCAATATTCATAGTACGGTGCGGTGAAAACGACTTCACAAACTTCGATGTGACAGTTATTGCTTGTTCGAGGCTTTTACATTAGATAGATACGTTATATACTATATACAAATACATATGAAAGAAAGGAAAACATTGTAATGTAGTAAAGTCACTGAAGTCCTAAAAAGTTGGACTTAGTTAATTTTTTATGTGGATTCGAAAAAGTTAAAAGTGCCTGCGTCAGAAGTGAAACTTCTTTGCCAAAGTAAATTTTAAGCCTCGTTTATATTTATATAAATGAAAAACTTTACATTTGTATAGACTTATATAGGGAAAAAGGAATTTAATTGTCATTGAAATATTACATCGAGGATTAAAAGAAATAATTTATTGAAATATCAAATAACGAATTGTAAATAAAGTGCCATATGTTATTTGTAAACATCAAAATTACCTAACATTCAAACGAATTTGCATAGAAAACGCTGCACATCTTTGTGACGTTAATTACGCGTTTCATCCGTAAAAGTTCACTTCAATAGATACAAGATACACTGCCTCATTGGTTTAGTGGTTAGCATGTTCGACTACTGACATGAGGTCCTGGGTTCCAGTCCCGGGTCGGGCCAATTCAAAAATCAATATTGAGTTTTCTATTTAAGAATTTCTCAATATTTGCCCGAAGTTGGGAAGTTGGCGGTGTGATCCACCCCCGTGCCTAAGAGAGCACGTTAAGCCGTTGGTCCTGAGCCTGATCTTTCTCCGGTCGTGTCGGATTCCCGTCACATCGGACTATGAGAGTGAAAGAATAGAGAGTGCACTTGTGTACTACGCCNATTTGTTTGTCGCCTATTAATCTTAAACAACAGCGAAGTATCATCAGCAAACAGAACAATCTCATGATCACCCTTAACAAAGTAAGGAAGGTCATTGATATAAATGAGGAAAAGAAATGGTCCTAGTATGGAACCCTGTGGGACTCCCATTTTTGTCACAGACCCCGCAGAAAGCTTGCCATTGACGCAGACCTTTTGCGTTCTATTGGTTAAATATGAACTATAATTATAATAAATAACAATAATTTGTCATCCCCTAAATCTTAGAATAATATTGACATTGAAGACGTCTTAAAATAAGTAACATACATTAAAATTTGCATGCTATTGTATGACAGATACAGTGTGACTATTCTTATATGTTTACACTACACGGGAACAACTAGTTATAAATAAACAAAGTTGAAAGTGCGTCAGAAGTGAGACTTCTTTGGAAAAGTAATTTTTAAGCCTTGTTTATATTTATACAAATGAAAAACTTTACATTTGTATAGAATTATATAGGGAAAAGGAAGATATATTAGGCATTTAATTGTCATTGAAATATCAAATGACGAATTGTAAATAAAATGTTATTTGTAAACATCAAAATTACCTAACATTCAAACGAATTTGCATAGAAAACGCTGCACATCTATGTGACGTTAATTACGCGTTTCATCTGTAAAAGCTCACTTCAATTGATACAATAAAATTAAGTACGATTATATAAAAAGATACACTGCCTCATTGGTCTAGTGGTTAGCATGTTCGACTACAGACATGAGGCCCTGGGTTCGAGTCCCGGGTCGGGCCAATCCTAAAATGGATATTGAGTTTTCTAGTAAGATTTTCTCAATATTTTCCCGAAGTTGAGAAGTTGGTGGTGTGATCCACCCCCGTGCCTAAGAGAGCACGTTAAGCCGTCGGTCCTGAGCCTGATGTTTCTCCGGTCGTGTCGGATTCCCGTCACATCGGACTATGAGAGTAAAGGAATAGAGAGTGCACTTGTGTACTACGCCTGCCAATCCGCTGTGGAGCAACGTAGTGGGTCTATGTACTAAAAACCCTCGTTCCTCGGAGTGAGGAGGCCTGTACCCAGCAGTGGGACGTTAATGGGCTGCTACTTATCTTACTTTTTATATAAAAAGACATTGAGTAAAAGCAGTTGATTAAGAGTGACTTCATAATAAAATGGAATCGCTTCTTTCGAAATTATCGACAATGAGTCAATAATCCTTACTTCCTTACTAATATTATGAATGCGAAAGTAACTCTGTTTGTTGCACTTTCACGACAAAACTACTGAACCGATTTAAATGAAATTTGGTCCACAGAGAAAGGATATAAGCTACTTTTTAACATAGACAACACTAAAAACTAAATTCACGACGAAAAACGGTCAAAAATTATCACCAGATAAACTTGAAATTGAACTGTTACTAATATTATGTTTCATATTCCCACGGGATATAAGCGAAACTTACTGAGGTCTCCTTTATCATTTATCCTTTTTTACCCATTAATACATTGAATGCCTCATTGGTCTAGTGGTTAGTCGAGTCGAGTCCCGGTTCGGGCCAGTTAAAAAAATCAATATTGAGTTTTCTATTAAGGTTTTATCAATATTTACCCGAAGTTGGGAAGATGACGATGTGATCCACTCCTATGTCTCGGAGAGCACATTATGCCATCGGTCCTGCACCTGATCTCTCTCCACTCGTGTCGGATTCCCGTTACATCGGACTATGAGAGTGAAGGAACAGAGAGTGCAGTTGTGTACTATGTCTGCCAATCCGCAGTGGAGCAGCGTGGTGAGTCTATGCTCTAAAAACCCTCTTTCTTATGAGTGAGGAGGCCAGTGGGACGTGAATGGGCTGCTACTTACCTTCCTTACCCATTAATAACAGACAACGGAATCAAAAACGCGGGTAAACCTTAGGGAAGAGCTGTTAATCAGGTATTTGTTTGTTTGTCACAAGTTTTTTTGTTCACGGTGCGTTGGCGCCTGTTTGTTTAAACATATGCTAATTACAAGTTTGTAAGCCAACTAATGGCGGCCATTTGTTCGACTACACGAGTTACTAGAGCAGATACGATTTATAGTTACACGTTACCGATCTTTATTTAGATTAACACGAGTGCTGTTAGAATGTATAACCGCCTGTTGGTGTAATGAGAATATTTGCCTCCCTAGGCCCCTAATAGGATACTCCGCAAGACTTAGACCTTTATTTATTCTATAATAAAAGTAGCCTAATATACTCCTTATAATATCAGCTATCTGCTAGTGTGAGCCCTGACAAAATAGGTGCAGCCGTTTCAGAGATTAGCCTAGTCAAACAGACAAAAAATTTAAAATTGACTTTTACTATGTATCTTTTCTTTTTAGCGAAAAGTCTTTATTTTTCTTAAATTAAAGTAGCTTAAGCTACTCCTTATAATATCAGCTATCTGCTAGTGTGAGCCCTGTCAAAATAGGTGCAGCCGTTTCAGAGATTAGCCTGGTCAAACGGAAACAACCAGGCAAAATTTTTAAACTTTTATTACCATATATCTTTGGTTCTTAGCTAAAAATTACCATCCTAAGATTTGTTTAAGTTTCTGCAAATGGGAGGCTTCGGTCGCGGCTAGTTAGAGCAAAGACGTGCAAAAACATTTGAGTTTTAATACGATGCTTTGAAGAAACTATTAATGGTTAAATTACCTACTAAGCGCGCTATCATTTTACACAGTATGATCACTTACCATTAGGTGAGATTTCAGTTAAGCTGTTATGAATGCTGGTTAAAAATATATATACAAAATCCAAGGTTGTGTTTAGAGAGATTTAAAAAAAAAATTTTTGAAGTAACGTTCTTCAGGCATACTTGACTTGTGGAGTAACTAAGTTATTCCGTGACGAGAGCGTTACGAAAAGTGTGATTGAGCGAAACAAACAGAGATGGAGAGGGATATAAAGTAAGTGAAGATAGGAAGAGAGATAATTACGTTTTGCTCCAGTCGTGTGGTCTGAAACTTGTTCAAAAGCTTGTTCAAAATGGTGATGATAACAAAAAAAAAAAAAACACCCGACTGAGTTTGTTGTGGGCTCTTCTCGGACCAGGGCGCGAAGGAACCCTCGTAACTTTAGATTTTAAGTCGTTCTGGAATATCATCATCAGACGTACATTAGAATTAGTGTGGAAAAGAAAAGAAAAAAGAAAAAAAAATTGACAATTCTAAAGTGCTGTAATATGCCTACTTGAATAAAGATATTTTGATTTGATTTGATTTGAAAGCACAGTCGTTTTTTTACTGCTTACAGTTTAGCATTTGACTATATCTCACTTGAAAATAAGTGATAACACAGTCAAAGATAGCGCTAACGTGTTAAAATTTATCTTTTATAGTTTCTACATAGTATCGTAGGTAGTAATGCAAAGTATTTTGCTCGGAAAGGTGTTTTTGCTGGTAGTGTTGTAACTAGCCTCAACCAAAGCCTCTCACCTTTTCAAGGATCAGTCAAATTAGAAACTGCATTATCCTAAATCTGTGTTATTGGGAATCGAAGCCAGGACATCTGCTACCAAATTGTCTCACCAGCATGTCGTAAAAACCGATGTGCTTTTGAATAATCTTCAGATCACAAGACTGTAGCATCACGTAATTCTATCTCTCTCCATCTTCACGAACTTATATCACCCTCTCAAATTCCGTTCGCCTCGCCTGATTACTCTTTTCGTACTTCAAAAGTATACCTATTTTTTGAAGTAAAACATATTATCGTTTTATCTTTATATCTTTTGTTATATGCTTGTGTATTTCACTAAACAGCTGGACAGAATATGTATAATAAATACATATGTTATATTTTGTAACGCTCTCGTCACGCATTCACCAGCTTCTTCCCCAAATTAAGAGTGCCTGAAGAAGTTTTACAATGATGTGGTACTTCCCGGGTCGATTCAACACATTTTTTATTCACTTCCCTAATAGTTGATACAAGATTGAGCCACATTGATACGCTTTAGCAAGTGTTTAAATAAGAAGTGTCGACATTGTCGGTGTCAATTAGGTTACGGTGCGGTTTTCTCCTATTTTCCGACGCATTTCCTCGTGCGTTGTGCATGCAGTGGAAAATGTTCGCATGTCGAATGGAAAACCTCTGTTTTTCTGTTATATTCTGTTTATTTTTTATTTCTATTAAACAAGGTTTTAACAGATGACATTATAGACTTCAACTGTAGCTTCACCGCAAGAGATGATATATACATTCATACATGACGCCTCATTTCCTTCGGGGTAGGCAGAGACCACGTCCTTGCCCCCCACTTGCCACGATCCTTGTATATCTCTTTCGCTTCCTTCATTCTCATTAAACCTTTCATACAAGTTCGTCGGTTTAGGATACTCTTGACTTGGCCCTTATTTAAAATATCCTGGATTTGGTCCAGGAACGTACGCCTTGGTCTTCCCTTTCCAACTTTCCCATTCACTTTTGTCTCATCCTTTTTGTCAGTTTCCTTTCATTCCTTTCTACGTGCCCAAACCATCTAAGCGTACCTTTCTTAATTTTCGTCACTTAGTGATGATTCACTCAAAAACAGTAGTAACTCTTAGTTACTACAAAGCTTCGAACTTTCGATCCCGGTCTGATAAAAAATGTTATACGCAGCATGGGAAGAGAGTATGGCACTGCCAACCATGTTTTTATCATAATTATCACGCGGGCAGCAATGTCATACTTTTGACCCTAGGTGGGTAATATACTTTGCTTACCGGTACGCATTTATTAATAAGGTTTAACTAAACACGACCGAAGCCTCCCGCTAGTCCAAGCTTAGATAAATTAGGAAAAACAGTTACCTAAATTTCTTCTACCGCCGATTGATCCTAGGACTTCTGTTATATATATTAAGCTAGACAAACTGCTAGATATAGTTTAAGAGGGCTGTTTAGTTGTATAGGTGTATCTAGCTACGACTAAAGCTTCTTATAAGTCTATCATCTTCATCATTTCCGTATACTTCATTGCTGAAGATCGTGCCTGCTTTGATACTGCTTTCACACCTCTCTATCGTCGGCTTCTTTTAGGGCTTTTGGAAGTACGAGTCTCGTTATATTCTATATCTGGTGGCAGACCCTTTGGTCTTTTTCCTCCGACCCCAAAGTCTAAACCTAGACCAAATAGTAAACACAGTTAACTAAATTTAATATGGAAATCAAAACCTCTGCTAGTTGAGCAAGAACTCGTACCACAGCGCTAGTGACTCTACAAAATACAGTCTAACATGTTTCTTTGGTGTTAAGGTAGCTAGACACGACCGAAGCCTTCAGTAAATTAGTCTAATTGCAAATGGAAACCGAGGTTTCTGCCAGAGAAGCTGCTCAGCAATATTACTTGAGCAAGGCAGTCAATATCTTGTGTGGGATAATGAATCACGTGAATATCTAGTCCATCGCATTATGTGTAATTACAGCCCGTATGTTTGTCCAACCTAGGCATAGTTATTAGTCACATGTGTTATTACGATTAATATCATGTTGGTGTACCAATTATAAACTTTCTAGAAAATTTGGTTAATTGTAATACCGAAAGTTTAGATGTTTGTTACGCAAAAACAGCTCAACAGATTTGGTTCAAATCTGGTATACAGATAGTTTATGACCTAGATTATTTAATACGATAACTTTTATCTTACCAAATGACTTGGATTACCAACTGTTATCTTCACAAGTCAAATATGCGATGGTATAATGAGCCATTGTTGTCGATGTGACGTAGATCCTTAAATCCAATTCTGAAGTCAATTGAGACAAAGTCAGCAAATGCTAGTTATCCCCATTAATAAAACTGTAAAAAACCAACGCAATGGTACTTACTCGCTTCGTTAGCATAGGTTCTGTGTTCGATTCCCGACAGAACAAATTTAGGAAATAGCATTTTCAAATTTGACCAAATTTGGACTGGTGACAGGGTTCAATCGGGGCTAGCTAACACCCTACCAGCAAAGNTCTCCGAGGCACGGGGGTGGATCACACCGCCAACTTCCCAACTTCGGGCAAATATTGAGAAAATCTTAATAGAAAACTCAATATCGATTTCGAATTGGCCCGACCTAGGACTCGAACCCAGGACCTCATGTCTGTAGCCGAACATGCTAACCACTAGACCAATGAGGCAGTGAAGCCTTCAGTAAATTAGTCTTAATTGCGAATGGAAACCGAGGTTTCTGCCAGAGAAGCTACTCAGCAATATTACTTGAGCAAGGCAGTCAATATCTTGTGTGTGATGATGAATCACGTGAATATCTAGTCCATCGCATTATCTGTAATTACAGCCCGTATGTTTGTCCAACCTACGCATAGTTATTAGTCACATGTGTTATTACGATTAATATCATGTTGGTATACCAATTATAAACTTTCTAGAAAATTTGGTGAATTTTAATAGCGAAAGTTTACATGTTTGATACGCAAAAACAGTTCAACAGATTTGGTTCAAATCTGGTATACAGATAGTTTATAACCCAGATTATTTAATAGGATAACTTTTATCTTACCAAATGACCTGGATTACCAACTGTTATCTTCACAAGTCAAATATGCGATGGTATAATCAGCCATTGTTGTCGATTTGACGTAGATCCCTAAATCCAATTCTAAAGTCGATTGAGACAAAGTCAGCAAATGCTAGTTATCCACATTAATAAAACGGTAAAATATCAACGCAATGGTACTTATTCGCTTCGTTAGCATAGGTTCTGTGTTCGATTCCCGACAGAACAAATTTAGGAAATAGCATTTTCAAATTTGGACTGGTGACAGGGTTCAATCGGGGCTAGCTAACACCCTACCAGCAAAGGCATGATCCTAGCAATAAAAAATGATCTACCACGATGTTTATCTATACCGATTGATATTTTTGCATGCATACATAGCATCACGACTCACTCCCATAAGGCTAGGAAGAGACCACGTCCTTCCACTTACCACGATCTGTGCATATCTTCTTCGCTTCTTCCATTCTCATTAAACCTTTCATGCAAGTTCGTCAGTTTAAGAGTACTCTTGACCTGGCCCTTATTTTAAATGTCCTGTCCTGTCCCCTTCCAACTTTTCCATTCACTGTTGACTCATAAATCCTCTTTGTCAGTCTCCTTTAATTCATTCTCTCTACGTGCCCAAATCATCTAACCATACCTTTCCTAGTTTTAGTCTCTACATCTTCTTTTATACCACAACGTGCTCTTGTCACGTTATTTCTTACTTTGTCACTCAGTTTCAAGCCACTCATACTTCTCAACGGTCTCATTCATTTTACTTTTGTGCTTCTTCTTTTAAACATATGATATATGCTTCTTCTATGATATTTTTAAAAGGAAAATACCACTGAATTTCTTTTTATAAAAAGTGGTAAGAGAAACTCACTGGTATCTATCCGGGATTCGACACAGCGACTTTTTTGAAGAAGAATCTATCACAGACTAGGAGACAAAGTTTTTAATGTGCAATGTTTTCTTTTGAACAGTCAGTAGTCAGCCCGTTGGTAACAAATTTACCACCGGTTCGGACCGCTGAGAAGAAACTTAAGAAACTCAGCGGTTACTCTTTAACATAGTTTATAATATGTTTAGCTTCCTTGTCCAACTGGCATACAACATTATAACATAATAGGATGTTTTTTGATATGTTTTTGAAAACCCAACAGTGATTTAGGTATCTTATTAAAAATGCGTATGTACAACCAGACAAATGATTTCTGAATCTTCTTCACCCTAAACTATAGTATTACAAGTTTGTTTTTATTTCTTATGTTAAAATTGTGTATTTCGCTCCTTTTGCTCTATAAATGAATATTATTACGGATTTATAAAATGTAATTCGATATATATTGCGAGAATTTGTTTCTTGTTAACGTTAGAGGAAAAATTACGAAGAAACGTGGCGAATAGGATTTTCTAATTTCCCCACGTAATGCGGGTAACATGCAGTTCCGGTGTCGGGTCTCACCGCACTACTCGACACGAAATGTCGATAAATATCGTCGATATGTTGAATCTGAACTAATTTTTTAAAGCTAAAGGGTTTGTTTGTTCCGTAGAACGTGCTACTTTCAGGCAGTGTTTCAGTTTCAGAGTGAGGCAAAAGAGGTTCTACTTTTGCATTTGTCCTTGGTACCCCGTATGAGTCCAACTGAGTTTTTGTAAAGGTATATAATAGGAGCAGAATTTCTAGGAAATCGAAATTTTGCTGGAAAACTAGCAAAGAGTTGCTGATAATTTTGGTGAAAATATATATGTGATGAATGCTTCATTCGTCTAGTGGTTAGCATGTTCGACTACAGACATGAGGTCCTGGATTAGAGTAACAGGTCGGGCCAATTTAAAAATCGATATGGAGTATTCTATTAAGATTTTTACAATATTTGCCCGAAGTTGGGAAGTTGGAGGTGTGTTCCACCCCTGTACCTCAGAGAGCACGTTAAGCCGGCGGTTCTACGCCTGATCTCTCTCCAGGAGTGTCAGATTTCCGGCACATCGAATTATGAGTTTGAAGGATTAGAGAGTACACTTGTGTATAATGCCTATCATGTGTATCAAACCCCTCTTACATATGAGTGAGGAGGCCTGCGTCCAGCAGTGAGACGTTAATGATTAATATTTAAAATTTTCTTTAAAAAAAAACACAATTTTCAAAGTGAAAATGTTGATTACTTTTGTACCTCTATTATAAGATAAACTAGCGGCCCGTCCCGGCTTCGCTCGGGTTGACATAAATAGGTACAGTTATAAGCATGATAATTAAAACGACCATGAATTGACAAATATTAGGAAAAGGTGATTCCTAATACTAAAACTAAGTAGCTCTAAAAAGAACTTTTTAAGTGAAGCCTAAAAATGTATTAAAAATGTCGCTTGCGTCCATTGCGTAAGGAGTCGACCGGCTACCTAGTTCATGATGGTTCACCCCCTTCTCCCGCACTGCCCCTCTCTCATCGAGTTAGCATTTATATTTTTATTTCATGATATCTTTTGAATGGAATATCCGATTTCAATAATACAAAAAATAATCGTCAGGTATTGAGTCAGTCTTGAATATTAAATTATTTATTTGAATCAAAATGTATAAATGGTATGGATAAGACGGTCTGATTTTGTCGGCATTCCTATCAATTTGTTAAATGTAAAAAAGTAGTTATAGTGACCTAACTACAATAGTTAGACATATAGTGTCGCGAAGTTTTTTGTAGATATTGATATATTCTATAATATTGTTGAACATTTTTTGTCCTATCATTAATACTCTTCACAGCGTATGCGATGAAAGACATTTAATGGCTATTTTGTTACACCTTCGGTTGGTATAGATAGGAATTCCTAAAGATGTCTATAGTAATCTAGTACTAAATATAGCCTATGTTACTCAGTGATAATGTAGCTTTCTAATGAAAAAAGAATTATTAAAATCGTTCCAGTACTTTTTGAGTTTATTCGTTACATACAAGAATACAAATCTTTCCTCTTTATAACAATAGTGTAGATGAAACTAGAAACGTTTAGATAAGTTTATAAGTTTAAATTGGAATGTAGTCATTAACTCTTTGAGAATCATATCGATGAATCGATATGCCAACATATTTGTGGTTTATTTAGCGATATTGTTGGAAGTATCGATACGTTATGTATGTCCCGTGTCCGTCCCTACTCCGTAGTACGCACGCGCCGATTTCACTTTCATGGTGGCCGGACAGGCGGTCGTTGACCCGCACTCCCGCGCCTTCTCCCGACCACTCGACACACGGGAGAATGGCTAATGACCATGGCTCAACCTGATATTTATTCCATATAACACCAGTTGTTACTTGGGCAATTATGGGGAAATCCGTTCTTAGCAAGATTCTACTTTGCCAAAAGAATTTGTGTATGAAGTACCAAATTAAACGAGGATATAGTTTTGAAATATCACAGTAGGCCTTCATTTTTATGTCATATGTCCAGATTATCATCTCCGTGCCCTATCTCACTAGATGGGGTCGGCACAGCATCTTTCATTCAAACCTCTTACATACATATCCTCTTTGAGTTCATCCACACCTTTTTCAGTCGCCGTCATATTTAGGGCTCTATATCTATCTTTCTATCCTCCCTTCTCATGACGTGCCCATACTAGGATAGCCTTCCACTCCTTTACTTCTCTGTCACGGGTGCTACTTTCTCTATGCTACTGATTCCTACTGCCTCATTGGTCTAGTGGTTAGCATGTTCGACTACAGACGTGAGGTCCTGGGTTCGAGTCCCGGGTCGGGCCAATTCAAAAATCAATATTAAGTTTTCTATTAAGATTTTCTCAATATTTACCCGAAGTTGGGAAGTTGGCGGTGTGATCCACCCCCGTGCCTCGGAGAGCACGTTAAGCCGTTGGTCCTGCGCCTGACCCCTCTCCGGTCGTGTCGGATTCCCGTCACATCGGACTATGAGAGTGAAGGAATAGAGAGTGCACTCGTGTACTAAGCCTGCCAATCCGCAGTGGAGCAGCGTGGTGGGTCTATGCTCTAAAAACCCTCGCTCCCCGGAGTGAGGAGGCCTGTGCCCAGCAGTGGGACGTTAATGGGCTGCTACTTACTTTCTTTTTTTTTTTACTGATTCCTAATCTTCTCTAACTTTTTCACTCCATCTACCTTAACATTTGCGTCTCCGCTGCATGAAATTTCCTTTAATTCACCCTTTTGGTGGCCCAGCACTCTGATCCATACAGGAAGAAAGGTCTTACGATGGTCTTGTAAATTTCCCCCCTTTAAATAATAGTAAATTGTTCCCGAGACCTGCCGCCACTTCATCCAACCTGCATTAATCCAGCTAGTAACATCACGGTCAATGTCGTCGTTATTTTGGAAAATAGAGCCAGCGACTGGATGAATCCCCGATACCCAGATTTTGTAGGAATATGCAACAACTCATTCTTAGTAAGAGTTTATGAGGGGAAAGGAATATGTACGCGGAATTTCAAGTCAATCGGACAAATAGTTTTAATGATTTCGTATTGAGTGAGTCGTCAGTGTTCTGGAATGATACAGATTGATTGTTGTCATTTGTACCTTCTACTTTTGCTTCAAGTATTTCAACATCTTTCTAGCTTATTTTATCTGTGAATTTCTCCGATATTGGAATAATTACTACTATTACACAGCAATACCGAGCTGTTCTGCCTTTTCGGGGCTGGGTGGGGGTTGCACAGCATTTAAACCTTTAGTTGTGGTTTCAATGTAGTGCAATTACTCAATGCATGTTTTACACAGATGTTTATATTATATAATTGGGCCTATGCACCGAATAAAGTTATTTCTTTCTATAGTTCTATAGTTTTATTTCTTTCTTTCTTATTAGAGGGAAAGATAAATCTAACAAATCGAACCATTCTTATTAACAATTTTTTTTAATGGCGTAATTTACTCGATTTTGTTTCATGTTTACTTTGGCTATGTACATTCGATTATCGATTTTTTTGTTATGTTGGTACACATGTATTATTAATATGTTGGCATTATCAGCCAATTTGGATTAGTAGTTATTGTTGACCATTGAAAAGGTTAGTCACGTTTGGGTGTGTTTTTCGATTTTTGGGTTTTGAAAAAAGTGGATCAAAGAATATATATAATTAAACTTTGCGTTAAGTGAAATAAAGTGGTCAAAGGTATCTGAAATGTTGCATTCAGAGAGTCCTCTTTGTCTCAAAAAAATGTGGTACAAGTACTTTTCAGAAGATCTTGATGACGATGAGCATCCTGGATTTTACCATAACTGATGATATAAAGTCAGAATCGAAGAATGAGCTGATGGCCATACCGAAAACCGAATTCCAGAACTGCTTTGAGGATCGGAAGAAGTTCATGCATAAGTACATTGTACTTCACAGGGGTTTCTTTGAAGGGGACAAAATGGATAAGAAATAAAACAAATCAAGATTCAAGATGAATACTTTTGAACAATCCTCGTATAAATCGTTTTATATATATAAATGTGTTCAAGGGCTGGTAATATTAAGATTAATGTCACATAAACCACGAGCCATGAGTCAAGAATGTGGGACTCATTCAGGGGAGGCACCAGAGGTTCAACTATCGCATTCGTCCCTGGTATCCCGAATGAGTCCGACTGAGGATTCACGGAGGCAGGAGGACTTACGCAAGGCGCTGCTTTGTACCCCGCATCCTGTCCTGTTTGATAATTTAGCATTGTGCTTTCATTCAAAGATAAATATCGTGAGTAAAGCTGCATTTTTTGAGGCCATTCTAGCGTGGTGGGTCTAAGTGTCAAAAACATTTCGAGTGAGGAACTCGTTTTGCGTTACTAGTGTAAATAAATTTAAACCAACAATGTTGATAAATAAAATATACGATAAACGTAACTGAATATTAATAGAATTGTGCAACAGTTATTGACGACCACCGTCAACCGAATATTTACGTATTAATTTATTCATTAGCATTTAATATAAATTTATAGTTACTACAAACATAAAATTAATAAACCGAGATGTTGTTTTGGCACGAAACTGTTATTAAATTATCTCTTGTTTCAAACTTTGTCGAATTATTGTTTATAATTAGCACCAAAAAGTTTATTGCGCTTTCGTAGATTTAGAAAAGGCTTGAGCTGTGGTCAACGTTATCTACGTATGGTGTGAGCGGTAGTCTGATCCAAGCATTGAAGTCTCTCTATGAGGGTTCTAGTGCTTGTGTCAGAATAAACGGAGCGTACACGGAGTGGTTTCCTGTCGAAAGAGGTGTTCGACAGGGATGTGTTGCGTCACCATGGCTGTTCAACCTTTTCATGGATAAATGTTTGACAGATTTAAAAGAAAGTATGTATGGGTTAAGAATGAATGAATTACTCATCAAATGTTTACTCTACGCTGATGATCAAGTAATACTTGCGTCATCCGCTAACGAGCTTCAGGAGATGCTAAATATTATGAATGAAGCTTTGAAAGGGAAAGGAATGAAAGTGAATGTAAACAAAACGAAAGTTATGCTTTTTGAACGAGATGAATCTATGATGAATGGCAATATTTTGATAGATGGGGAACAAGTGGAAGAGGTGAAAGAATTTGTATACTTGGGATCTAAATTTACAAAAGATGGAACATGTGAAAGTGATATCGAAAGGAGAGTGAATGCAGGGAATATGGTAAATGGTGCTCTGCATGCTTTTATGAATAGCCAGATGGTGTCTCAAAGGGCTAGACTGGCAGTGCATGCTGGAGTGTTGGTGCCAACACTTATGTGTGGTAGTGAAAGTTGGGTATGGCAGAAGAATCACAAAAGTAAAATAAATGCGATAGAGATGAGAGCGTTGAGAAGCATGAGTGGATTAAAACTGAGTGACAGAGTAAGAAATAGTGTGATAAGAGAACGTTGTGGTATAAAAGAAGACGTAGTGTTTAAAATTGAGAAAGGTATGCTTAGACGGTTTGGGCATGTAGAGAGAATGAATGAAGGGAGACTGACAAAAAGGATTTATGAGTCAGGAGTGAATGCGAAAGTTGGAAGGGGAAGACCAAGGCGAACGTTCCTGGATCAAATCCAGGACATTTTAAATAACGGCCGGGTCAAGAGTACTCTAAACCGACGAACTTGTATGAAAGGTTTAATAAGAATGAAAGAAGCGAAGGAGATATGCAAGGATTGTGATGCTATGTATGTATGTAATTAGCACTTAAAGTTTGAGTATTTGTTCTTTTTAAATTACACTTTAAAATGTTATGAAAAGGTGATATAGAGATAATATAGAAAAATCATATTCCTTTAGCTAATATTTCGCAATTATTCTATTGATATTGGACAAAAGTTGAAAAGGTTCGTATGTTAAGGAAGAGAAGCTAACGGTTTGAGCTTTGAATAAAACTTTTCATGGCTACGTTCAAAGCGACCGACATTACTAAAATATAAACGCTCAATATGTAAATGTCAGTTGTATTAAATCTGTAGATTATGTTAATCTTAGTTCTCGTTACAAATAAGTGTCTCGTCCACCGTAACTGTTGCATTAGCGTGTTGCAATCGCACACCAATTGCAACAACTTGTGAATGCCTGCCAGCTACCAGTGACATTTGTGAAAACAAATAATTCAGGTCTAATAGGGTGCGGTTATATTGCAATAGTACCTTTGTTGCATCTAGATGACACTTTACGAAACACCCTTCAAAGGGTATATACCTCTGAATAAGTGGATGCTTTCACGTTGCTTACTATATATCAATCGTATATTAAGAATCATATGAAAACATTATTTGACCATTGAAAAGTGGTAAAATATATAGTTGAATTTCTAAAGTATATACATCTTAAAATTGTTATAAATACGGGGAGAAAGTTGAGGGTTACGTTGGGTACGTAAGCCTTTCGTTTCTCTACCTCAGGACCTGTAAATTACTCTAAGGTCTCCAAAACAATGCATCGATACCATCTTTACACAAACCCTATAAAGAACATCTACAGAAAGCTTGTCCTGTAACTGGATTTGAAGGGAATTTGGGACACAAAGGGTAAGTTCACCTGCAGACTGTTGGAAACGCTGGTCGGTTATGGTTGCTTTCGGAACTTGTTAGACAAATTGCCCAGGAGTTACCAAAATAACATGTTCTGTTGTCCACGACTCCGTTTACACACTGACACTGAAGCCCCAGTGATATGTTTTTGGGAAAGTACGAAAAGACCCTTAAAAGACAGTAGCCTCACGACCAGAAAACCTAAGATCTAAATTTCCATAAAGCGGTAAGGAGTTCCTTACCTCTTCTGTGAGCTCACAGTCCAATTTATCAGGGGCATCCAGGTGAAATATATAAGCAAATCCCCGGTGTCCTTTCCATGTTTTAGAGTTGCTCACTAATTTGCAGGTTAAGCAATATATTTTCATATACTTCATTATTATATTACATTCTTTAAATGACTTAAAACACAATACTAACGTTGATACAAACTAAGAACTATCCTTCTTATAACAAACACCCTCAAAAATAATAAGTCCACCAATCACAGTCGTCGTGAAAACGACGACTAAACAGAGTTTAATAAATTCGAGAATTTCCTAGAGCGTTAAACCGGATATAGTCAGTGTACGTATCACTGATATAATTACAAAGACCTCAACATAATAAAAAAATATAGCAATTTAATAGCAATCCACAAATAATGATCGCTAACACATGGATGAAGAATGTTTTTGTTGGGTTCCTTTCTCGCTGAGAGAATCCCATACTCCAGACCCATGAACTCGTTATCAATTTTTACGTTATTGACACAGTATAATATAATCCATGTCTTCGACGTGTATACGCGGCTCTTCTATCAAAATTCCACATGCCATATAGTGATTAAAATGACTGATACGCAATAAATGTCTTAACAAATTCTACGTCTTTCCGAAATTGCATAATTTCCGATTTTGGGGCATATTAGCTAAGAGCACTTGTGTGGGTAGTTCTACAAACGGGCCTTGGCCTCATTAAAACAATGGCTTCTGTTTGAAATGTTAATATGTGGCGTGTTTAAATGCTAAACACACTGGAATCTCCATGTTTAGATTTGTATTTTATGAATAACGTCTTTTTACAAATCGTGTCAATCTTAGACCTAGAATTTGAGTGGTTTTTGACCTACTATAGGTATTATCACGCTTGAGGTTCTTTCTTTTTGAGCTTTCGCTGCGTACGCTGCGTAAATGGTTAAAGTTACGCAAAAACCATGTATCGCAGAATTATTCCCCTTTAAGTTTTCTAAAAAAAGGTCCATTATAACATATGTCTATCTTTCAAGGTTCGTTCTCTATAACCTTTTTTATACTAACCAAATTCGATCCTTCTCTGTCTCTTTTTTAAGACGGAATGTCGCGCATGAGATAGTAATATAATAATCTTTTTATATCATACACTATTCAATAAGTCTTCTATTTTGTGATGTATAATAAAGAGTAGAAATAAATAATCTTCGTATCCATGAGGGGGACAATCTAATTATAAAAGAATTTAGGTTACATTATAGTTATTAACTTGCATTGTACAGTTCCACCAAACTCCGCTTCTCGGCATGCAACACTACAATTTTTATTGTTAATTTACATTTATAAATAAGGTAATTTCAAAGCTCTATTAACGATCATTGTAATCCTGAACTACAGCGTTCAGAATTATAAGAGGTGCTGTCAATTAAATATTTTTTAAAGTCATATTAAATCTGTTTAAGTTTTCAATTTTTGTTATACTCAGCCAATTTATTATAAAGCTCTATTAGCATTACAAATAGACTATTTCTAAAGAGATTAGGTTTTGACTGTTAAACGTAACTATGTCTAGCAGTAGTAAGTTTCTGGATTAGATGCAAATTTATCGGGATTTTCATTAATTTAGACAAATTGTTTTACCAATAGGAAACATACGTATAAAACTCCAGCAACCCTCCTTGAGGGTGGAATTTCGTAAAATCCGTTCTTAGCTGACCTTTACTGGGCAAAAGGAATATTCCTACTGTTTGCGCCAACTAGGAGCGAGAGGGCGCCTCCGCGCCGCTCTATGAGCATAGAGCAATATAGTCTATAGATTAGTTTGTAGTCGTAAGAAGCCGAGCCGAGTTGTCAACCGCGAGGCGTTTCGAACGGGCGAGAAAGAAGCCGGTGTCGTGGGTCTTTGCCTTGATTTGGCGGAAGAGTGCGGTAATTTACGCGTTTTGGTTTGGTGCCGATGAGAAGACGTCGCGTTTCGAAGCCCTATCTTCGCCCCACGACGAAGTGCGGCGAGCAGAGCGCGGCTAGGTTATTTCGGCTCACGCGGTAGTCGCAGTTGGATTTTCCTGTTGTTCCTGTGTTTTTGGAGTACTAGATAAGACCAGCGCCGTCTATAGCAGCTTTCGGTGAAGTCTTGGCAAGACACATTCCACCCACACACATACAAATACACATCCCACGTTTCATTCATATGCCAGGGCTCGTCGTCGTCGAGGAGATCGGCGGCGGGAGACCAGGTAGGTGCATAATTCATTTTATCTGTCCGATACCTAGGTGGATCCTCCCCTTAACATTCTCCTCCTGCTGTCTCGGGGACCGATTCGACCTGCAGCTTTATGGGCCGGGTCCATGCTACCATCAATAAATACCTGGATATCTCTTTTATATATATAGATAGATATTGATGGTAATGTTAATATTCTAGACTGCCTGAAGTATTTCGAGTAGCTGATCCGTTTGCTTCAATTTACACATTTTTTCTGTGATCTAAAGACTGTATTCTAACTTTGTTGAATATAGTTTGTAAACGGTAGTAAAAACGAATGTTCTTTATACTTTCCGGCCCTTAATTGTCGTTGTAAAGTCCAAAAGTATGAGACCGCAGCCCGCCACGCCGTCGTGGTGACGCAACGCTTTCACCCGCGCATCGGGCAGTAATTACTGACAATCCAGCGACGCCTTTCGTATTACATTCGCCGCGGTGCGATTGCGCAACTTCCGATTTTAACCAACTTTGATAATTGAGGTTACTTGGCGCTGGAGTTTTTACAACACGACAGATAATATCGAGCCGTTATTTCATTATTTTTATTTATTTATACTTTGTTGGACACAGAGTGACATTATAGATGGTATAAAACTATCTACACTAATAAAATAAAGTGTACAATCGCCTTAGCCCTTGTAGCGTAGACAGACAACTTTAGATCTGTTGGTGGCTTCGGCCGTGGCTAGTTACCTCCATACCAGCAAAGATGTACCTTCAAGCAAAAAAATTGCACACACTACAGTGCATTTTACGTGTTAGATGTTGTTTAAACTTGGCTTAACTCACAAATTAGTTTCCGAGGGTATTTCACCATTTCCTGGGTTACAAAAGGTTCAGTTCCTCTTGTTACTTAGGAAATGGTGTCTGGAAATTTACTATTTCTGTGTAATAAATATCAGACTGTGCCCCAGTTAAATGTGACTAACTGCAGCTACTAAATCTGTACTATTTAATTAACATTTCGCATTTTTTTAATGTTGACAAGTTAATAAAGGATGATAGCATCATGTAAGCTAACTTGGTAAATTTACCTCTTATGGTCTTTGCTCGTAGGGTAGCCACAACTGAAACTTCTCACTAGACTCAGACTAAATCAATAGAAAGAAGACCAGTCTTTGTAGTAGATAGTGCTGAGCTGTTGGTGGGAATAATGGAATTCTTAGGCCTCGTGTTTCACTTATTAACGGTCAGAGAGGAAGTGATGGGAAAATTCGAAGATGTACACAGATGGCCAAAGTAGCAATAAGTAAGGTAATCAGAACTTGGAAAGGCAGTTAAGTCTCAAATGTTAACAAAATTAGATGCTTTGGTATTCTCAATTTTTCAATACAGATATGAATCATGGTCCATCCGGGAAGTTGACCGAAAAATGATAGAAGATTTTGTGATGTGTTGTTGGAGATTGCTGCGAATAGACAGCTAAGATAAATAGATTTTTAATATCACTACACGGATATCCACCACCTGCTAGCAATAAGTACCCCCACTATTTTGGTCATGTCGCCCGAAGGTAGCCAGATAATCTTCTTCTTACGATGCCTCTTTATTACTGGAAGTTGGTAGTCAGCTCCGGTTTTGCGCGAGATGCAGCAACTCCTCTGCAGTCGCGCGTGAAGTCACAACGCAACATATGGCCCAGGTAGGCGACCCTACTTTGCTTAGCCATTTGGAGGAGCTACCAGATAACCTGGAGAAACTGGTTGTGGTAGCAAGACTAGAAGGAAAGAGGCCAAGGGGCCGCTCATTTTTTTCGCCTCTGGGAAATGCCTTTACCCACCAAGTCAGAATCTCCACTAAAACCCATCGGAAAATCCTCGACATCCTTGGGTGGAGGGCCAAAGATTCGCCAGAGGTTCGCTACACGATCTAATCTGGCGCTCCGGATGCATCCAGCTCATTACAATGATTCAGGGAGGGAACAGGAGATGCGCAAACCTACGCATCGTGTTTACCGGCTTCCTCTGTCTGCGTGGGAGTACGCTGTCGGCATTCTGCCTCTCCCTTTCCGACATCTCCTTAAGGGATCGCTCATCTAACCTTTAGCCCGACCAAATAAAGATTATAAAGAGACAACAGCCTTAAAAGAATACAAGGATAGAGAAAGATGGAAGCAGCTCGCACATTTGGCCGCTAAGGAGTTTCAGAGCATGCACGACCTTCAGCAGTGAAGAACCCAGAAGCCATCAAAATTAATACGCGGTAGGTTTTTCCATTGCGTGTTTTAACACGCGTGTTGTACTGCGACATGCACTGTATTACTGTATCTGGATAAAATGGCTATCATTAACGATATCTAAACCGTTTCCGATACATTTTAGCACGTGAGCGGTTCTTTACACGGTAGATTGCCTGTTGGCGTGACTTCGTTACACTCGTCAATGTTGTTATGTGCTGGATAATGCGTGGAAGGAATGCAGTGTGTCACGCCTTCTTGGTGACTCATTTGTACTGTTTCTATATTTTGGTGCTTGTTTTTTTGTAGTAAAACTTCTTTACTCACGCTTGAATGGGAGAGTAAGCTGGTGGATGCGTGACGAGAGCGTTACTACGAGGTTTTACAAAAAGATCAATACGTGGAATATATCAATTAGGAGTTCGTGCTTCTCTAAGAGAAAAATACAATAGAACATTAATTCTCCCGGTACTATCGCATTATATATTGAATAATATTTGTAATTATATTCACTTATACATTAAAAAGAGCTACTTTAATACAAGAAACAAAACAATATTGTACTGCCACATTTTAAGACAGTGCCATTTTCTTAGGCATAATGTTAGATAACAGACTACAGTGAGGCTTAGCTCTGCGGCTTACGCAGTTAAAAGAATTCGTCGTCTGACAGACATTGATACTGTCAGACTGGTATATTTCAGCTATTTTCACAGCATTATGTCTTACGGTATTCTACTTTGGGGTAATGCTGCTGATATAGATGCAATATTTGTGCTGCAGAAAAGGGCCGTTCGTGCGATTTACAATATGGGTCCAAGAGAGTCGCTAAGAAACAAATTCAAGGCAGTTAACATAATGACAGTTCACTGCGTATATATATTAGAAAACTTGTTGTATGTACATAAAAACATTGACTCTTTTAATAAAAAGAGTGAATGTACATCATATAACTTACGAAACCAAAACAAACTTGTTATAAATTCTAGTAGGCTGCATAAGATTAACAACTCATTTAAGGGTAACTGTATACGTTTCTATAATAAACTCCCACAAGACGTTCTAAAGATGTCAATTAATAAATTCAAAGTCTTTGTTAAAAGAAAGTTGATAGAAAAATCGTATTATAAGTTGCAAGATTACCTAGACGATAGAAACGCCTGGGAGTGAACGAATTGCTCTAATTTAATTAAAATATAGTAAACTAATATGTTATTGTAATTATGATGGTAAAAAATACCCGGCTGAGATTGTTGTGGGTTCTTCTCGGATCAGAGTGCGAAGGAACCCTCGTAACTTTAGATTTTAAGCCGATCTTGTGTACCATCGTCAGACGTATAAAAGAATTAGAGCGTGGAAAAAAAATAGAATTTGACGATTCAAAAGTGCTGTAATATGCCTACTTGAATAAAGATATTTTTGATTTGATTTGATTGAAGAGTGAAGAAGTTTCGGGATTCATTTGCCGGGTTAACCATATGCGTTTATAAATAAGACACCGCAATCACTTTTGGACTTGCCTACATAATTTTTAAAAATATCCTTTTACATAAGGCATATTATAATGTTGCAGATAGGCGATAAAAATGTTTGGACTTGATTCCAGTAGAACACAGCTACAGAACAGTAGAGCTTTTGTAGTACTTTGATTTAGTAACATAATATTAAAGAACGATTAAAAATTTTAAATAAAGACAGTTCCTTTGCTCGTTCTCAGAAGTATCCCTAACAATCTTAATTATGTATCCTTTTTTAATAGTATTATTACAATATAATATCTATTTATTTTACTTGAATTAATGCAATTTGATTCATCATATCATCAAGGGTTTTGAAGTGAAACTTTTGAAGTGTCAAGAAGATGTGCAGCGTTTTTTACGGTAATTCTTTTGAAGGTCAGGTGGTTTTAATATTTACAGATAACATGTGGCATTTTAATTTGCCACTCGTCATTTAATAATTTAATATACTGCTTTTCATAAAATATAAATTAAAAAATATACATGACGGTGCACAGATTGTTAATCGGTTTACAATCGAATCGGACTTGACATTTTTGACAGCTGTCATAACACCGAGCGCTGGGGTGGCGGCCATTATTGGTTCGGATTTCATAGAGTGCGCACGTGTTCTGGTGGAATGTTTTAATTCTAGTTATACTTTGTTAATCATCTGAAATTATAAGTGTTGATTTATTATAGTGAAATTAATAAAGAAGGAACGATTTGTATCGTGGAATATTTTATTGTATTACCCGACGTTGATCTCCTCGCTCGACTACCCACATTATGGCAGACAAAACCCTAGATTGTAACGCCACATCTGAGGATGCGCCTATAATAATTTCTAATATTGACAAAAAACACGTGGCATTAAATATGGCCATTAAATTGCTCACAAATCTTTTCCCCTAAAGTTTTACATTTGTATAAATATAAACAAGACTTTTTAATTAGTTTGCCAAAGACGTTTCATTTCTGACATCTGTACTTTGTACGCACGCACTTTTAATTGCTTACAGGTTAGTGCTTGACTGCGATTAGATCTGATGGTTAAGAGATACAATCTATGATAGAGGCGTTCTAAACTGGTAATAGGTAATTGACCTCTTATGTTTTCTACACAGCATCGTATCGGAACACATGTCCTGCTTGGCGGTACAATCGGTCTTTGTCGTTGGGAAATGCATGCACGCACCCCGACTAATGGGTCGGGAGTGTGGGACTCCGTGAGGGTACAAACTCGCAATGCGCACTAAAACACTGCAGGACCGCCTTCAACCATGAGTGAGGAGCCAGAGGTTCGTTGAGGCATTCCTCTCCGGCCCCTCAGTTGCAGGTCACAGATGTTCTACAGGGAGAGGAGTTGTACGAATATCCGCCTCCTGTTTTCTGCGGTCTTTCGTCGGGGCTGGAGTGTTTCAGCAGCATTCACCCTCTCCCTTTGCCGCGCCTTCTTGAGCTAGATGTCAGTTTCGCAAAAGGAGGCACCGCTCTCTAGGCCTGCTCACTGGTAAGTTTTGCTACTATGATACTTGCCAGTGAGAGGTTTGTGCCGATCAGCGACGTCATAATGAGTCGCCGAGGGCCCCAGGCGGGACATTCTGCCACAGTGTGGTGGGCTGTGTCTGACGGCTTACAGCTAAAAGTTTTTTTACAGATATTTGCCGAAGTAACTATGACAGGTAAGCACCTGTACCAACCTGTAGGAGAGCGATCCGTGCACTCTGCCCAGCCATTTGTCTAGATGAGGGCAGATCGCCCTAACTATGCTCCGCCCGCTACTGGGGACCCGAGATTCTCCTTCCATCTTTGGGTCAAAGCTCTGTTAGCTAGAAGCCTGACCCTCCTTATTCCCCTATAGTTCTCGCGGCTACTCTGCACTGTTAAGCAGCCGTGAGAACTTCCGCCCTGAGCTCCCATTAAGGATCACATGCCAGGAATTTTGCTGCCGTCCATGACACTGTACGGTACCCTCGTATAGCTCGCTATAACCCTCTGGGGAATCCGGGACCACTGCTTACAAAGCGAGTATTCGCACCATTGCGCACGCGAAGCCGTCAAAAGTCAATTATCGGACTAATTAAAAAAAACAATTCACTTTTGCATATTAAAACGACTTTCTCACAAGAATAAAAGTCCAATGATAATAATATAAGAAAGTACGAAACGATAGTTTGGGAGGCGAGTGGCGCTTTGTTCACACGAAGTCGGACAAATGTGCTAATTAGCCGTTTTGATGACCGTGGAGAATCAAATTTGATGTGCATGATGAGACAATCAGAAACAGCTGTAGTCACTCAGTGACTATACCTCGTAGTAGTGCTGAATCTGCCCGGGAAGTACCTGTTAGGGTTATATTTGAGAAAAGAGTAAACTATTGAGTTTTTTTGCCGGATTCTTCTCAATAACTAAATACTTTCCGAAGCGGTGGTACCGTCGTTATCGAATATTAGGAAAGAATACAGATATTGAAAATTGTGCACTGATTGTTTGATTCTTTATATTTTTACTTTATTTATTCGGCCATTCTCGATATACGTCACATAAACCTTAAGAGAAAATTTCCAAGAAATATCAACTCTCACAGAGTTTTAGAGTGAAGAAGGTTCAGAAATCAATTGTCGGGTTGAGCATATCCATTTTCAATAACCCAAATCACTTCTGGGTTTGTTTGCCACCACATAGTCTTGAGAAAAATATTTAAAACGTCCTATTACAAAAGGTATATTATAATGTTGAAGATTATTTAAGTGACAAAGATGTTTGGACAAAACTATTTTTAAAAGAGTAACCGTTGAGTTTCTTACAACGCCGCAGTAAAGAGCTTCGGGGAGATGACATCTCCCTGTCGCACTCCACGCTGCAGTTGGATAGACTCTGTGCTTTGGTCCTGTACGGACTGACATGGTGGCGTTTTCGTACAAGCACTTCAACACTATAGTATAAGTAGTAAAAGTAAAGTAAGTAAGTAGCAGCCTATTAACGTCCTACTGCTGGGCACAGGCCTCGTCACTCACATGAGAGAGGGTTTTTATAGCATAGACCCACTACGCTGCTCCACTGCGGATTGGCAGGCATAGTACACAAGTGCACTCTCAATTCCTTCACACTCATAGTCCGATGTGACGGTAATCTGACACAACCGGAGAGAGATCGGGCGCAGGACCGACAGCTTAACGTGCTCTCCGAGGCACGGGGGTGGATTACACCGCCAACTTCCCAACTTCGGGAAAACTTAATATCCATTTTAGGATTGGCCCGACCCGGGAGTAGAACCCAGGACCTCATGTCAGTAGTCGAACATGCTAACCACTAGACCAATGAGGCAGTCGTATAAGTAATATAATACAGTAATTCAATAGTAGTTTACAAAAATTATATTATTGTTTTATATTGTCAGTGATAAATTGTAATGGATGAATGGATTTCTCTGTTCCTTTTGTTTTATTTTTATTACATTTCAACTATTTGTACACATACAACTATTTGTTTCATTTATAATTTATTATATTGTTTAGTTCCTTTACTATTCCTTCATTTGCATAACATAAGAAAAAGAGAGCAGATTTGGTTAATAGGTTATGCTGAGTCAACCTTAAAAGGTTCAACTTCTTTGTACATATATATTGTCTAACTTTAATTGTTTATACAGCACTCACAACAGAAAGTTTGAAAAGGATTAATTTTTCCACCTTTTTTCATTAATGCTCCGTTCCTTTTGATCACAACGTGATGTTAAATAGTCTATAGCCTTCCTAAATAAATGGACTATCTAATATTAAAATACATACATAGCATCACGCCTCATTCCCTTCGGGGTCGGCAGAGACCACGTCCTTCCACTTGCCACGATCCTTGCATATCTCCTTCGCTTCTTTCATTCTCATTAAACCTTTCATACAAGTTCGTCGGTTTAAAGTACTTTTGATCTGGCCCTTATTTTAAATGTCCTGGTCTTCCCCTTCCGACTTTTGCATTCACTCTTGACTGATAGATCCTTTTTGTCATTTTCCTTTCATTCATTCTCTCTACGTGCCCAAACCAGCTAAGCATACCTTTCTCAATTTTTGTCACTACCTCTTCTTTTATACCACAACGTTCTCTTATCACACTATTTCTTACTCTGTCACTCAGTTTTAATCCACTCGTACTTCTCAACGCTCTCGTCTCTACCGCATTTCTTTAACTTATGTGATTCTTCTGCCATACCCAACTTTCACTACCATAGATAAATGTTGGCACCAACACTCCAGCATGCACTGCCAGTCTAGTCCTTTAAGACACCATCTGGCTATTCATAAAGGCGTGCAGAGCACCATTTACCATATTCCCTGCATTCACTCTCCTTTCAATATCACTTTCACATGTTCCATCTTTTGTAAATTTAGATCCCAAGTATACAAATTCTTTCACCTCTTCCACTTGTTCCCCATCTATCAAAATATTGCCATACATCATAGATTCATATTAAAATAAATTTTCAATTTAAACCCTTAGTTCTCAATATAAACGTGTTCAAATAAACAAACTCTTATGTTATTCAAGTAGGCTCAAAAAGCACTTTTGAATCGTTAGTATTCTGTCTGTTGGTAACAAATCTACCGCCGGTTCGGAAAGTTGCATTCGTTGAGAAGAATCCGACAAGAAACTCAACGGTTACTCTTTTAAAGATAGTTGTGTATGTTACAATGAGTAATACGTTGCTTCTGTCTACAAATGGAGTCAAGTCCAAAGATTTTTATCGCTCAAATAATCTTCAACAATATAATATGACTTTTGTAAAAGTATGTTTTTGGTATATGTCTTGAAACTATACGGAGGCAAATCTAAAACTGATTGAAGTATCTTATTAAAAATCTTAATCTTTTCACTCTAAAATATGGGATTACGAGTGTGTATTTCACTGTAATATAAACCACCTAATGTCTTTCAAAAACAATAATTATCGCAACATCTACACCAGAAAGTGCTTTCACTTACAACATAATATGATAATAAGACCTCGTTTAAATTTCAAGTAGGGAAAAGACATAAATTGTATTTGAAATCAATAATATATACACTGATTAATAAATATGCTGAAGACGTAAGAGCTCGTATAGAAATTTATAAAATCATCGTGTGAATAGAAAATGGTGAAATTGCAATTTATCGAGCCGACGTGATGTAATATGTTTATGAAATGTAATCTTTCACTACATTTCTTTCAATTTGACCAATTTTGAACGCGTTGATGTCTAATATATGGGAATTTACTTTCAAAACTCTGTTGCATTCCAGTTAGCTGACTGCGATCTCATCTGATGATATATTATTCATAGAAACTCTATTAAATTATTAGTTTTTTTTACTTTATACTTTTAGTTTGATATCTTTAGAGGTAGTGTGATGTTTATTGAAGTTCCATATGTGTAAAGAGTCCAGTATAGAAGCCTAATTTTGTGAGACGTCGATGAAAAACGTCTAAATTTCTAATCTAATAGTTAATTCTTTATAAACTACCGTTGCTATTTTACTATCAAGAATACATGAGATAAAATATCAGTGCTATTACTTTGTAAATGTACGAGTATTAAACTTTTTATCGAGCAAAATCTGCCTTGACAGTTATTAAAAAAGAAAAAAGTACCCAGTCTTTTATATTGTGTTAATATATATTCATATATGTAAACAAAGTGCTTTCGATTTTATTTATCTGTGAACTTGTTGGTTTTCTATGAAAGGAGTTGTCATATGACATGACATATGACAGCTGTAAATGTTAAGAACTGGTAAAATAATAACCTTAAATGTTATTTCTCTTTACCAGATAATATTTGTAATTGATTAATATTAAAAACGGTTTTTGTAAATTAAATAAAAATAAAATCTTTTCCAGAGCGAGACAATTTTCGTTTAAGTTTTATGTTAATGTTAATCTATAATTGACACATAAAAAACAACATTTCTACAATTGATTATCAGTAATATATACATTATCGTCATTAAAGAATAATGACAACTATTTGACGTTTTAAAAATTGCGTCGTGTCTCAATTACTCTGTACAAAAATGGCGCCATTTTATAAACTGACATATTGATGAAAAATATAATTCCTTATTACTTATTTTAATATAAAGCGTGATATAAAATATCTTGTTTATTTTCTTTAACTTTCATAATAAGCTCTATTTTCTTCTATATACATGATGTCAATATATCATATTATAAAATTATATGCACATATTTAGTTCTTTAAACATATGGAAACATTATTTTCTCATCTAATTACTTAGAATTTATGAAGAGTCATCGTAATTGTCTATTGTAGGAGACAACATTTGCTGGCAATCTCAGGCATATCTTTACGAAGCAATGCTTATGAATTGCAAAGCGTTACTTTCGCATTTATTAAATTAGTTTTTCTTGCTACAGTTTCTGTTGGTACAATGGGAAAAATGTTATATTCCCATGTTTGGTAGCGAATCGATGGTCTAGTTCACATGCCGTACCTAATAGTTCTTACACAACCGGCAACAATACCACAGCAATTGTTTACAAATATATGAATGAAAAATGTACTCTAAATCGTTTGAAATAAGATTGATTATCCATTGCGATGCGGTTTTACTACTAAAATACGTGACTGCTAGTTATTTTTTTAAACGTATTTCATGAATGCCCCGTTTGTGGCTGCGATGTTGTAATAGATGTTGTATAACTCAATCTCTAATACAATTATTATTTGTATTTGTTAAAAGATAGAGGATATCGTGATGTGGTGTTCGAAAATCGGGGACAGTAAAAGGGATAAGTAGATCCATCCTCGCAAAACCCAACATCACAATAAGCACTATACTATTTAGATCGTGACCCCTGAAAATAACCTGGAGTAACTGGTTGTGATAGGAGGACTGGAAAAATAAAGATCAAGGTGTCACTCACCTACCCGTTTGTCTGAGGAAATAATGAGAATAATGACACTCACACTTTCAAAAGCCCATAAAAAGGCCGAGGATAGAGAAAGAGCTCGTCCAAGCATCCACCAAAGCATAGTAGAGACACGAGCTTCAGCAATGAAGTGTACGGAAATGATGAGTAGTTTTTAGGAGCTACTGAGTGTACACCTGTATTGAGTGAGACTGAACCTCAGTAGGTACTTTTATAAAGTTTTTTATATGTTAACATTGTTTGCATTTTTGAAGGTAGAATAAAAGTTAAATGGTTGAAGCTTCCCACGAGCCTAGAATTAATCAAATTAGAAGACACAATACTTTCCCTATATTCTCCCCTCTTACTTGCCTTTTTAGAATAATGTATACTCTCCAATAAAAATATGCTAACAGATATTAATTTAGATAGCAAATAATGTTTCATAGATATATGGGAATTGATAAATCTAACGCAATATATTATAAGTTTTGAAAATACTTCTCTCATTTACTAAACCCAGGTTTAATATGTCTTTGTCTGATGTTAAATATTAAAGAACTGAATGAATATTCAGAAAGCATTTCCGTTTACTGTGAGAACTTCGACTAAACTGTATATAATGAATTTTATATATACTTTTGGTTCATAATATTGATATCCAATAATATGAACAAAAAATGCATATAATTATCATACATATAACTTAAAATGGTCCTTCGAGCCGTCTATATACGGCTCGTAGGACCATTTTAAGTTCAATATGTAAGGGTGATATAAAGTCTGTAATTATGTTACACTAGCATTTGATATGACTAAGGGGGCATGTCCAAATAGTTTTTCATAAAGTTATAACGTCACTAAAAAATAAAATAAAGTGAAAACTTGTTTCGTCGCTCGTCGTCGCTTCAACCGATGGACGTCCACTGCTGGACATAGGTCTTAGTGTGTTAGATCTTGTGCCGCCTGGCTCCAGCGGCTACCGGCGATCCTCCTTATATCGTCGGTCCACCTTGTGGGGGGTCTTCCTACACTGCGTCGTCCAGTGCGGGGTCGCCATTCCAGCACTTTCCGACCCCAACGTCCATCGGTTCGTCGGACTATGTGCCCCGCCCATTGCCACTTCAGGTTCGCGATTCGTAGAGCTATGTCGGTGACTTTGGTTCTGCTACGGATCTCCTCATTTCTGATTTGATCGCGTAGAGAAACTCCGAGCATAGCCCTCTCCATCGCACGCTGAGTGACTCTGAGCTTCCGCATGAGGCCCATAGTCAGCGACCACGTCTCAGAACCGTAGGTCATCACTGGCAACACGCACTGTTCGAAGACTTTGGTCTTCAGGCACTGAGGGATATTGGACGAAAAAGTCTTCCGGAACTTCCCGAACGCTGCCCAACCGAGTTGGATTCGATTCGGAAAACAGTCATACTAAACTTGTTTAGTATGACTGTTTTCTTAAAATATCTATGCTAGTAAAACTATTTTAAGTTGCTGCTGAATTTCCCGAAATATTATGGTCATTAATATAATTATAATTTATATTAAATTGTATATTTTACTTTATATATTGACAATGTTTTGTCTAATTGATTTATAATTGACAAGGAAACTTGAGTATTGAATGCGTGTCGGTATATTAACAAGTCGTTGGCCTAAAAAACTTATACTAACACTATACATATTTCGAAGAAAGCCAGGGTCTACTATCGATATCAAAAGATATTCTTTTTACATAATAAGTAACAATCCTTCTGATATTATAAAAGCGAAAGTTTGTAACGTATGATTGACGTTTGTTATTCTTTCACGCAATAACAGTTGGACGAATTTCTTGGAAATAATTATGTTTATCTTGTTATATTAATCCATATAAAGATGCAGGTGTCAGCTAGTATCGTAAACAGGTATTTCCATTCAGCAAAGTCAGATTTTCCTATGGTTTATGATAATATTACGAGTAATTAGTCTACAAATACGGACTAATTTAAATCTTTTACTAACTAACATATAAGTTTAGTTCAAGGTCCTAATTCTTTATTAAACGTGAATACACATACATAAATACAGGCATAGACAAAGGCCCACTATATGGGCCCGTTACTCATAGGAGAGAGGATTTTAGGGCATAGTTCCACCATGCTGCTCTACTGTGGGTTAGCAGGCATGTACACAGCTGTACTTAAGGCGCGGGGGTGGAACTGATAATTTATTAACAGAAATCAATTTTAGAATTCGCCTGACCCGGGACTCGAGCCCAGGACCTCATGCCGAACTAGCTGACCACTAGACCAATAAGTCAGTCGCTCATTAGTGTAATAAAATAAATGTCAAAATTATATTATAAGGGATATAAATGACAAGGATTTTATAAAGTAAAACAAAAAGATTCAAAAATTATCTATTGAAGAAGGTACGATTGATGATAGAATAAAATTACGAGGATTCCTTCGCGCACTGGCCTTAGAAGAACAATAAACTCAGTGGGATGTTTCTTCTTTTCTCATCATCATTACAATAAATATTTTAATTTAGTTTATTTCCCAATTAGCTTGTTTTTAATAAAAGTTTTGGAGTTATCAAGTGACATTTGTAGCTTCTTCTGGGAGTTTATAATAGAAGAAGTATGATATCGTCAGAGTAACGTCGGTAATTACGTCACGTAAGTTATAAGGAAAAGCATATCGAATAGAAAGTAAAGTTTTTTTACACATACGAGTATACAATGTTTTAAAATCACACATCAAAGGTGTTACACAATACTCACCGCTCAACGTGCCGTCGCGTAGAAAGTGAAAATTTTACAGCAGGCGCATACTCCGCGCACTTTCAACACTCACTGTCCCAACTTCGAGTAAAAAAGTCTCAGGTTCGATAAGAAAACCCTTTACCACCCCGAAGTTAAATCCAATGCGAAACGATACAAAACAAGTCCCTTTTACACTGTTAAGACTTATTTTTATTAATTTTTTTGTTGTTATATAGTAGTTTATAGTATGTACTTTAATTTCTTTATATTGGATTTATGGATTTAAATCACTGTTTGTGGTTATGGCGTGTCTAGCAGTTGGAGCGTCAGGTGCGACTGGCGCGGTCGGTGAGAGCGCTTCGTTACGTGTTGCGTAAACACTCGCTAGAAAGAAGGGAGACGATGGAAAAAGGCAGTTTTTAATGTCCACGTTTGTTTCTGTGAATAACTTCAATCGTATGTATATTAAAACATGCCAAAATTAATAACTAGTGGCCGCACTTTGGTCGAAATTCGACCATAATTAAATTAAATTATAAGTTTCACCGTGGAGCCTTATTAAGGCTCTATTGTCTATGACTTTATATTTCCGAGACTTAGAAGGATGGAAAAGGAAGATATGTTAGGAATTTTATGAATTTACTATTAAGTGTCTAAAATTAATGCAAGTAATTTATTGAAATCTTAAATGGCGAATTGTAATTAAAAATGCCTCTTGTTTATTGTCAATATATGAAGTTATTAATTTGTTAAATATGTTATTTGTAAATTTTAAAACTACCTAAAAATTTGCATTAAAACGCTGCACATTTTCGTGACGCTAATCACGCGTTTCAACCGTAAAAAATTTACAGTCATGTGCCTAAAGAAGTGTCATTTAAAAAATATTGTTACAATAATCTATTTATATAAAATGTGGTGGTTAATATGTTCTTTTATTATATAACTTAAATATACAATTAACCATGATAACATTTTATCGAACCTTTTTTTTTAAATTCTTTTGTATTATTAATAATACACGCCAGCCCCATCATAAACTTATAAACTAACACACAACAATTTAACAATAAAAAGAAATGTAATTACAAACAAAACAGACTAACATTCTTTGAGAGAATCATTAACAAATTTATATAACTTAAAAGCCAAATAACTCAAAGGTTATATCGAACCTTAACATTAATACAGACAAAATAAAAGTAACTAAAATGCGCCATCAGAAGCAAATGGATGGGTGCCCATAAGGCTGGCAGCGTTACCTCTTTGGACAGCGATACTTATACGCTGTCCGAAGTACCACCCGGCCTTAGGGTCACGGGTGACATCAACTAAGTGAGATGAGATTTCTTTCAAAAAGCTTTTAGCCTCAGGACCCCACGGTCCCAATGTCTCCACGCCAAAAGGCACAAATATGTATTCTAAAGCAAGGCTCTCATATTTGCGCCTCTTGGCGTTTTCAGCTAATGACGCCGCCGCTCCCGCTGATTTGGAGGTAGCGTCAATGTGAGATGGTGCAAGCGTATCAACACACGTAGCATCCCACACCAACTACCTTCCTTTTCTCCAAGGCATCAACGACATACCATCAGGTCTCTTACCATCATCACGTGCAATTCCATTCGGCTCGAGAATAGCCGGCACGTTAATAGTGACAAGGGTCCTTCTGATGATGTCGTTGATGCCGGCGTGTCTCGGAAGACGACCAGCGCTACGAGGACAAGACAGACCGTGGTGACCGTGTTGATTTACCCACTCACCACATTTACAACGATGGGGCTCTGTTGTTTTCACACCCAGACGCAGACACGTAGATAAAGATAACGTAGTCTTGTCCAACAAGGTACCTACGGATGCAGATGGAAGCGCATGTAGCCAGAAACCTGACTTGCGTTTAGAAACAGCAAGGAGGCGAGCCCTCTCTGTTAGATTTTTAGATCTTTGTAATAGATTAAAAGATACATTTCTACATATTTTTTTTTGTTTGTATAAAATTAAATCCCTATTTTCTTATGTCACGGTATCATGCATACAAGTCTGGACCGATTTCGATAATTCTTTTATTGTTCTGTTCGTTATAGTCAGAAGAAGGCTCTTATGAAAGAAAACTTTACAAAGTTACGTAGAACATGAGAAATTCTAAGACAATATAACCACCACATGACATAATTTGTCTTGTTTTGTGTGTGTGTGTAATGGAGTTTGTGTTATTAAATAATATGTACGTATGGTTATGTTTGATGGTTTTGGGTAGTTTAGAGTAATGTACTCTTTCATATATTATTTAAACGTGCGACTGATGACATTAAAAAACGACTTACTATCTAAAATTACGAAGGTTCCTTCGCCCTCTGATCTGAGAAGAGCCCACAACAAACTCAGTCAGGTGAATGTTTTTTTTGTCATCATCATTACAATATATATTTTTATTTTTTTTCCTCTTTCTCCCACCCTTTTTTTCCTCTAAGTAGTGACTCAAATTATAGAATGAGATCTCAGTCAGTTAGCAGTTAGAAAACAATAACAATAGCGTGTCTATCTTTTGAAGTTAACTCGCTATAACCTTTTATATGTTAATAATATTTGTTCTCTATTTGTCCTGTGAAGCAGACGAAGTTACACGTGTCAACAAGTGCAGATATAAGTGAATGTACTTCACGAATATTTGTACAAGTTACAAGGACGAATATCCGCTTTCACTTACAGCTTTTTTCTGTTTGTATAAATATTAAACAAAGTATGGTGGTACCGCTATGTTTGTCGCAGCTTCGCGCCGACATGAATGGGTACAAACGGTGTTGCCATATTTGCGTAATTGTCCTGAGATTTGTGGAGTTTTAGTTTGCTAGGTACTCGTGTTTATTTATCTACAGGTATTCATATTATAAATCTGAAGAATTGGTTTGCTTGAACGCGTTAATCTCAGGTATTATTGAACCGATTTGAAAAATTCTACCAGTCTTGGACTTTGTACTCGTGTTTATTTATTTACAGGTATTAATATTATAAATCTGAAGAATTGGTTTGCTTGAACGCGTTAATCTCAGGTATTATTTTTAAAATTTACAATTTGAAAAAGTCTTAGATAGCTCATATACCGAGGTAAGGTATAGGTATATCATGACGCTAAGACTAATAGAAGCGTTACACCGAGGAAGAATATTTTAAATCTGTTTTTCCTTTAAAGAGCTTCCGCTACGCAAACGGTTAGAGTTTCGCAAAAATATATGTCAGAATTGTTCCCCTTTAAAAGCGCAAAAAAAAGTCCGTGACAGTATATAGTTCTCTTTTAAGGTCACTATAACCTTTTTTATGCTACCAAGTCTGTTCTTTCTCTATTCTTCTTATGAGGTTATATTGGATTGCGCGAAACAAGCAGTAAACTTTAGGTTACTCATAAACTCCCAGATGTCTTAATAAAATAATGCCAATTGATAAATACAAAATGTCCATTTTAAAGACAGCTAATTGAAAAATAATATAAGAGATTATTGAGACGATAAAAAAGAGAGAGTTATGAATGTAATTTGACTAAAACAAATTTAAGTAATACTGTGTATCATAAACTGATACACAGCTGCATTTATTGTGTTGAGATGGTACCCTCTTTATTTTATGTATTAAATCGGTAACAATATTATGAAATATTAAAAATATATTAGAATATAGATAGTGAAATCGATTCTTCTTTACTTCAAGTATATAATTAGGGTTAGAAAAGTATTTTTTTATCTATTTTCCATCAAATTAAGCCATCTCTTATAGTCAATATAAGTTTCACTCAAACTGCAATGCATTGTCAGTTCCATGAACTCTGTAAGTATGTATAAACGTCATATTAATTGTTTAATTAAAAATTGATACTACATCTATAGTTCATTAAAGACTCTAGTAAAGTTACTACATGAAATAGGTATTCCTCGTCTTTATTAATGCATACAACATTATTGAATTTGTATGTATTTTTGTGTGTTGTGTGGAGAAAAGGAAAGTTTTATTTACCTAAAATCAGGGGAACTGTACGCTCGTTTAAAATAAAATATAAAAGCTTCCAAACCTAAAAAAAAATTGAGAAGAAACTTATGGGAATATATAATTTCTTCAATGTCACTTTTAACTCTTGCATCTTGCAACATTACTTACAAGGTTGATTTGCGCAACGCGAGGCTTTTAAATGACTGTTTACACATATTTTTCGCTATCAATGGGTTTTTATGCTTGTTACGATGTTTAAATTGGTTACGAACACATTTCCAATTTGCTTTTCAAATTTGATATAATTCGTCGTACACCAATGTTTCATATATTTAATAAGAAATTAACCACGCTAGGTGTTTATTACTGACAGGTTAGCATTTGACTATGCTTTTACTTGATGGTAAATGATGCTAAAGTTTAAGATGACGCTCTAACCTAGCAAATTTTTGCACAGCTTTGCTGGTATGGCCTATGCCTCCACCCAGTCCAGACCTAGACGTCTTTTTAGAACTAAAGACTAGCTATACACAAATTTAGGGCAGTTCAGTTTTCCAGGGGTGGTCATGCTGTCTATAGGTAACTTGAGAAGCCACGGGTGAACGTCGGGGTTAGACCTATTTTGTGCTCGCAATCTCAAAGAATTTTGGCAAATCTAGGGTAGTGTAATAAAAAGTGGTTCTAGGGTATCGCTGGTACTGTTGTTACTGTTGCAATTGGTTGGGGGGTTATCATTATCTTCTGTGAGAACGTCAGGTTCAGAAGTTGAGCTTTTATCTCTTTGAATGGTTGTAATTGCTGATGTCCGCGGTTCAAGAACACAATCGAATTTCTGGTGCCTCAGATCAGGTGGAGAGAGGATCTCAGGGCCCCAATAGGGGTTTATATGGGTCGCTCTCTTTCTCTTCACTCTTTTCGACTGGTGCAGGTTCTAATTAACCACGGCTGTTTCTGAAAGTTCCTGCACCGAATTGGCCTTGAAGTGTTACCCGCATGCCATGAATGTGGTGCCGCTATTGAGTAAGCGCACCATACTTTAGCAGAATGTGCAGCCTGGGCATCTCAGTGAGACCGCGGATCTTTCGCTGGATAACGTAAGCGCGATAAGATGCTCTTCAGTGAGAGATGCTGGGTTTCGAGTGGCGCTGTTCTGTTGCGGACATCTCGCTGAAAGAGTTCCACGAGCAAGAGAGGGAAAACTCATTCAATGCTCGAAGGCGGGGTTTCAGGCGCCGTATTCTTTGCATCTGTCATGCCGCCTTCGTGAACTCTCGGACGAACTCTCGGAACATCAGAGAGGAATGTGCGAGATGTTCCACTAATGGATGAATAGGGTTCCGCTGGGTTTAATGGATATTGCTATGTCTCCTAGGAGTTAGAAGCCAATTTAAAAATGCGATAGTTTTGCCCGTTTTAACATATGTTATAAAATATCGACTACATAATAGATTCACGTTCATTCGTCAAAACATATAAATGTTTTCTGTTATGGGGCCTTTATGAATTATTAATGTTACACGAATTAATGGATGCTGAAATATTTATAATGAGTGTATAATTTCGCAACACTAACTTTCGATTTTCTTTTGATTTCTTTGAAACCAATTTAACGATGTACAAATATCCCATCTATATATATGAAACACTCGTTTAAATAAAGTTATTTTAAAATAAACTTAAAAACTGAGTGACAGAGTAAGAAATAGTGTGATAAGAGAACGTTGTGGTATAAAAGAAGACGTAATGACTAAAATTGAGAGAGGTATGCTTAGATGGTTTGGGCATGTAGAGAGAATGAACGAGAGGAGACTGGCAAAAAGGATTTATGAGTCAAGAGTGAATGCGAAAGTTGGAAGGGAAAGACCAAGGCGAACGTTCCTGGACCAAATCCAGGACATTTTAAATAATGGTCAGGTCAAGAGTACCCTAAACCGACGAACTTGTATGAAAGGTTTAATGAGAATGAAAGAAGCGAAGGAGATATGCAAGGATCGTGGCAAGTGGAAGGATGTTGTCTCTGCCTACCCCTATGGGAATGAGGCGTGATGCTATGTATGTATGTAT
>JACTOM010000092.1:362660-410649 GCA_015832385.1 Elymnias hypermnestra | reverse complement strand
ACCGGAGAGAGATCAGGCGCAGGACCGAGGGCTTAACGTGCTCTCCGAGGCACGGGGGTGGATCACACCGCCAACTTCCCAACTTCGGGCAAATATTGAGAAAATCTTAATAGAAAACTCAATATTGATTTTGAATTGGCCCGACCCGGGACTCGAACCCAGGAAGTAATGTCTGTAGTCGAACATGCTAACCACTAGGCCAATGAGGCAGTTAAACCTGGTTATTCTAACTATTTTTACAAACGTTGGTTGAGCTACTATGACAAACAAAGATCAAGAAGCCTTTTTACCCTGGCAGTGTGAATCTCATAGATTGGGCCAAAATAATGGGTATTTCGTATAATAAAACCCAACCCAGTACCTTCAACAACCTGAGATGACGTTGACGATGACGAGATTCTGTCTGACAAACCAGGTTGTTCCCGATAAAAAAGTTCAAGAACGAGGTAAGAGGGATTTTTAACGACACCTTCTGCCCAGACTCCTTCGAAGGAGAGGGGTATCTGCTCTTTCCCTCTCTCTATTGCCTCTTTCAACGAGATGAGCCTGGCAGAAAGAGGCAACTGCACGTCATTCCGTCTTATTGGCAAGCATTGCACCTATCAAACTTGACAGTGAGACATACCATTCGATCAGTGACCCCAGGAGAAGCCTCTGTGGTACCAAGAGTTGCACCACGCTGATTCTAAGTAGAAGGTCTGGTCTTTGGCAAGGTCATTTTTTTGACCCTGGATAATGCCCATTATGACGGGATTTTGGGATACACTGACTGTGTGTGTTTAGATTCCCTTCGTTATTGAAAATATCTATTTATAATTCCAAGTTAATGGGATGAATAGTTTTGGAGATTTCTCAGTGAGGGATCCAGTGAGAATATGCAGAATCGCGATCTTAGTGAGCAGGAACGTTGTGCAGAAACCGGAGCAACTATACCAAACTTGAAATCAATAGGACCTATAACTTCGGAGTTTCTTGATGAATGAGTGAGTGATTATGCTGAAGCGCAATAAAACATACTATTTTCTACATCATTAGTTTATTGTCAAAATATTTTTATTAAACATATACACAATTTACTTCAAAATCACGATGTCTATGATTTTCTATAACATATAAAAAGATATGAAGCGAAGAAGACATTCTCTCACTTGTTAGAATAAATTACAGGAAGTAAAAATATAATTCCTAGATAATTGCGAGACAAATAATAGCCTTTAGCAATTATAACCTAGAAAGGGATGATTCATTACCTACTAAATACATGAGGACCACAGAGTCTTAACTCACTTTTTGCAATATTTTTATATATTTATTTTATATATACTGTCTTAAATTTATATGATCCTTTGTAGCTGAACTGGTTAAAACTTTATTTCGGCTTACAGCTCCAATCCACAACATTTTACTCAAATATATATGTCGGAGTGCTATAGTCTGTGGAACGCTGGCGCCAGCTTTCTATCGGCGTGAGACAGAGTCAATAGTGGCAGTCCGCCGCGCGTCTCTCGGTAGTTGTCGGGTGACTGTCCGCCAGAGCAGTCGACTATTGAAGCTGTCGCGTTCCTAGCTATTATTGTTAATGAGTTTGTGTAAATTGATATCGGGAATATTAAGTGATTGAGCATTATAATCTGAGTTATTTAATAAAATGTTTGATTGCATCAACATTAGCCACGATCGACCATAGTATGTAAATTATGGATGACATTAATGACGTTGTCGGCGGAGAACCTTTCGCCTCTGTGCTTTATGCTTCCTTCACTCTTATTCTCCGAAATATACATATCTTATTCATTTATTCGCAATTCCGTTAAACAATTAGAATAAGGGCTCTTTGTATTGTATGCGATGTCCACGTTTGTATATGATAGTTTGTGTTACGTATATGTATATGACAGGGATGGAAAGATATTTATACATCATTCTATATATTCTATATAGAGAAACAAAAATTATTTCAATCAAACTGCTTTATAAACTTTGAAATCGTCCAACAGTCATTCCCTCATTCATAACGAGATCCTCAAAACCAACCGCGATTGACTTGAAATTTAGTAAAGTGACTCCTTTTTCAATGAAGACAATCACGAAGCACGGATATTATTATTATCAACTACCGCCTATTTTGTGGACAAAGTAGCGGTTGACTATAATTTCACCAGGTGGTAATTGATGATACAGACTATATGATCAATTATCTTGACAACGCTCTAAACTGGTAGTAAGTAGTTTACCTCTTACGGTTTCTAGATAGCATCGTACCGGACAAGATGCTATTTTCAAAAGATGTCCAGCTGGGAACCAGAAACTGGGACCGCTGCACGCACCATTCTATCAAGAGTTGATGTGCCGGAGATTTAGATAACTAGTGAATTGCGTTAAGAAGTTGTGCTGAAGATCACTATTATTATATTTGTTAGATTACTGTTATATTACTATATTCTTATATAATGTTGACATTTTTGTAATTATTTTGTTGTTTTATTATTTTTAGAGTGTATAATTAATGGTTGGAATGCAAGATTCATGTTTGTGTGGCACATGTGTATTGTGTGAGATATAACTTTGAGGGATCGGAAAATGGTATTACTTATCATGAAAAATTAATTAGGCAATCGAAAAAGAAAGAATATATCCCTACAATTTCTTGCAAGAAAATAAGTTAGGTCACTTTGGCCCTGATGGCTTCAATTATAACCGATAAATAATGTAATGGCAGCGACAGGCGACCGGACGCGGGTTCTATGCCCGTCGGCGACGACCTCCTTAACACGACGATGATTTATTGACGGTATGATTTGATGACTTCGAATGTGCTTTAGTAATCTAATTTATCACCATCTTTAAACTGATTGACAGACAGACGTACCGTCAAAACCGGTAGCGGTATAGATGTCGAGCAGTACTTCCACGCGGTGTTACTCGTGTTATACTGTATGCCTTTTAGAGTGAAACTTTCCATCGCTTCAAATGTTTTCGTCTATGTATCGCATGTTCACGTGAAAGACGCTTGGCAAAGCAGCCAGGGCTTGGGAAAGCGCCCATGGACCGCTTCAGCAGCTTCATTTACACCAAGGTACTTATAACATCATTCAAAAACAGTCTAGCCTATTCATTAGCAGGAACAAACAGACATATAGGCAGAAATTAAAACTAAATAGATATTTTCATATAAAATGAAATTCTGCAGCAGATTCATGATTTCTGCCGGAATGACAGATTGCTGGGGCTGAAATGAAGAGGCGGACAGGCTTGCTAAACTGGGTGGTACTATCGGACATGGTTTTGCTATCAGACCCTTTTATTCTTTCCAAAATAAAATATTTGATTGGTAGTTTATGGAAATCGTATTTTGATGAAAGATCCAGAACAAAGGGGTCTGGTGTAAGAAAGACCATGTAGAGCAAACCTCCGCGTGTGCCTTGGTTTAGACATGATACCATAGGTAGAATCCATACTAAGGTAGCTTTCAAGTTACAGTCCCGGCATTATCCCTTTAATACATATGCCTATTTGATTAAAAAAGCGGCTACAATGCATAACTGCACACTTGCCGGTCAACTAGAATTCATACAGCGTCTTCTAGAGTGCATCAGAAATAGAAACGAAAGAAAATCACTGATAAACCGCTATGGCCTAAATTGTTTTGATGTTGGCCTACTGCAGAGGATTCTGAGTATTCCCACATCAGAAATCGCTGTAGAAGTAGCGGGTTATCAGTGATTTGTATTAAAGAGAAGTTACGATGGGGCTGATGTGTCTTGTGAACAAAAGTCCCTAATATCCTCTAGAAAAAATACACTCATAGGAGTTTATTGATAAGCTGGGGTTTAGGAAATTTCATCTTCTATTTTATGTGAGGCTTCATCTCGCATTCAACCACAGTTGTAAAGACGTTTTGGCAAGCAAAAATTTTGCATTCGAGTACAATGCTGTGTAGAAACCATCAAAGGGGAAATAACCTTAAGAGGTGTCCACAAATAAGACGATTTGGCCAGATATTGGGGTAATCCGTTCTTATTAAGTTCCTACATTGCCAAGTCTTATTATTAAAGTCGGCTTTATCATTTTAGATTTATTGACTCATGCTTATCATGCTCCGGTGGCCAAAATTCCCGTGTTTCATGATGCGTCAGTAACCATTGAAGGACTTTGCTCAGCGCCTGTGGATCATCGCATTGTACTTTGTAGCAGTGCTTTCTTCTTCGAGGCGAGACATTTCTGTAGATAAAAAAGATAGTGGGACATTTAAAAGATCATCTATATATAGGTAAATAGCATCCTATTAACTTCCCACTGCTGGACATATGTCTTTCTTAAAAAAAGGTTATTTAGACCATGGTAACCGATAATGGAATAAGTTGAGGTTTTTGATGAATAGGAAATAGAATTGCAGAGAATTAAGAAGAACGAAGAAATAGAATAAATTATAGTATAACATAGGTAGCAATAAGTTTAAATTGAAACGTTTTAAGATAACTATAAAGGCTATAAAGTTAAACTATGAAGGCTTATGTAAATTTGAATAAAAGGCTGTTATTAATTTACTGAGTTTAAGATGTTAAGTAACTAATATCCGAATCCTTAAAAACAAAATGTTTCTTGAGAAAGGCTGGAGCACTGGGAATAAAGAATACATAATATAAAAGGGAGACAATACGTAAATTCTTGCGAAAACGTATAGGCAACCAATTAAGCTCTGTACAAAATTCTGATACATGGTTATACTTGCGTAAAACTGAATAGGAGCCTGTAGTCGCTCAAGCTTGTTTATTTTGTCCTCGATCAGATTAGGATAAGTTGCATAAGCGTAATCAAGAATTGATAGAAGTTGAAACTAAACATGAACGATTAGGGTAGGAATGGGAAGCTGTGAACACAAACGGTACAGGGAACCCATATCTTTTTATTCAACTTACTAATTTTGAGACACCATCTTGGGTGGAGAATCTCTGTACATAGAAGAAAACACAGAAATCTGCCGGAGGTACTTCCATGTAAATTTCCATTTAGCTCATTGGATTCATTCGGACTTCTCAATTTCGCAGTCATAGCAGTGAGAATCCACTGCATGCGACCCAAAGGTCCCTTCCTCCTCCTAATTTTATTTTTAGGACATCATCTACCATTTTTATTTCGCTATTAAGTTATAAGTATTCTATCTTACAACATAATCACTCATATTACGTAAATATAACCATTTTACTGTGAAACAATTGATTATAAATTATACAGATTCTAAATCTTGCCTAACAGCCTTACTTAATGAAAATAATAAAAACACGCTCATCATTGAAATAAAACAAAAAATAACTGATTTAATTAAAAATTCTTACGGAATTGAAATAATTTGGATCCCAAGCTATCAAGGTATTAATGGCAACGAACAAGCAGACAGAGAAGCAAGGCAAGCAGCCAATTCAAGCGGAAGTATTGATTTTTGTTATTCGACTCCTGATGAAATGAAAAAATACCTCAAAGTCAATATTAAAATCCATTGGAATAATGTCTGGAAGACTGATAACACAAGAGCATTATTTGTTAATAATATCAGAAATTCTATTTTTGAATAATGTCCTACTTCCTTTAGCTGTAGGAAAGACCAAGTAGTAATAGCCAGATTGCAGATTGGACACACAAATGTGACACATATCCACATTATTACGAAAGGTGACAGAAACAAATGCAAGTTTGGGTTAGATCTAACTGTTTCACATCTACTAATCGATTGCCCCTCATATAACAACGAAAAACAATTATGTACTCTTAACAATCATTTAAAAGATTGTTTAAATGAAGGTTATATGAATACTGTAAAGTTTATAAAAATTATATTTATAGAAAGTATTTTGCGAAATACGTTCACTTGATGATTGCCATAAACTGCAAGAAGACTTAAATGCCTTAACACAATTTTATGCTAGGAACAGAATAACTGCTAACACAAACAAATGGAGTAGTAAGAAAAACAAAATAAAATTTGACTATAAAATCAATAGTATTTCAATATCCCAAGTGAATGAAGTAAAAGATCTTGGAATCTCAATTGATACTAAGCTATCTATGAATTATCATAAAGACAAGGTAGCTGATAAAGCCTTTAAACAACTGGGATTTATTAAGCGCGTAACTCGTAACTTCAATGACATTGAGTGCATAAAAACTCTATATTTTGCCTATGTTAGAAGTGTTCTAGAATATGCAAGCAGTATTTGGTCTCCGTATTTTATTACTCACTCTCAAAGACTTGAATCTGTACAAAAGCAATTTGTAAAATACCTAGCATTTAAGGAATTCAAGCAATTTAGTAATTTAAAAATAGAAGAAACCTTAGCGGTGTTATCTTGCTTCAATCTATGCTAACGGGTCGTACCGATTGTCCAAGCTTACTATCAGCTCTCTCATTGAATGCGTCGTCATTTAGACCTAGGAAAACTCACTTATTAGCAATACCAAAAACTAATACATTTTATGCCCAGAACTCTATCTTGATACGATTAGCACGGAGTTATAATAAGAATTTCTCGCATTTAGACCTCTTTCACCTAACTAAAGCGCAGTTAAAAAAAACAATTGCTGCACATCATTCCAACCAAGGGATGGAATTAAAAGGAAAAAATAGTAAACACAAGCTTTAAATAAATAAAAAAAAATGATTATAAAGCTATAAAATACATTATATATACCGATGCAATATATTAAATAGACATACCGCATGTAGTTTGAATCGGAGTGCAACTCGCATAACAATCGTCTTTTGCAGTTTTCACTTATTGGGGGTAGATTTGCAAAATCGTCCGACAGTCGGGAGTATCGGTAGGGATAACTGTGAACATATAAAAAAGTTAATAAATATGACTGTTGTGATATTAAAGAAGATGTAGTGACTAAAATTGAGGAAGGTATGCTTAGATGGTGTGGCAAACGTAGAGAGAATGAATGAAAGGATTTATGAGTCAAGATGAAATGGGAAAGTTGGAAGGGGAAGAAGCGAACGGTGCTCGACCAAATTCAGGGCATTTTAAATAAGGGCCAGGTCAAGAGTACTCTAAACCGACGAACTCGTATGCAAGATTTAATAAAAATCGAATGGGAAGAAGGAAATGGAAATGAGACGTGATGCTATGCATGTAGGTAATAAATATGAACAAGTTTTATAACGTCCCGACGAGGACGTCAAAAGCTTGTTAAAGATATATTCCAAAAAAGTCTACAGCGTAGTTTAAACTTATTAACAAATTATTAATAATAATATTGGACTGCCTCATTGGTCTAGTGGTTAGTATGTTCAACTACAGACATGAGGTCCCGGGTCGGGCCAATTCAAAAATCAATATTGGGTTTTCTGTTAAGATTTTCTCAATATTTGCCCGAGGTTGGGAAGTTAAGCACGTTAAGCAGTCGGTCCTGCGCCTAATCTCTCTCCGGTCGTGTCGGATTCCCGTCACATCGGACTATGAGAGTGAAGGAATAGAGAGTGCACTTGTGTAATATGCCTGCTAATCCTCAGTAGAGCAGCGTGGTGGGTCTATGATCTAAAAACCCTCGTTCCTCGAAATGAGGAGGCCTGTGCCCAGCAGTGGGACTTTAATAGGCTGCTACTTACTAACAAATTATTATTCAGGTCATTCTTGCTTTCACATCTATAAATAATATAGAATGTATTGAATACATTACAGTGGACATATAACGTAAAATGTATTAATTCAAGTAACAAGCGGCGTGGAAAGAGCGTTATAGGCGGAAGGACACGCATCCGTGTGTTACACAAGTGTGAAAGCTATATTAATAGCTTAGAGTGAGCGTACACTTGCGACAGACTTGCTAGTTACCTAGCAACTTTGTCTACGTATACTTAAAATTTGTAGAAATTGGTTGTGTGGAAAGTTGGTTTACGAACGATTTTTACGTGAAAACGTAATAAGAAAACGATGATGAATTTTTTTATATCGCAAGTCGAAAGTTAAGCCCGATCGCGCCTCTCTATCCCTCTCGTTTGCACGTTCGATTCATGCGGAACGTGATATATAAATCATACTTTTACGTGAGTACAGCCGGTGTTTATAAAACGTCAAGAAATGATTTGAAATTGAAGTGAAACCTATCACATTTTTTGGAAACTACAACTATAGGATTGTAAAACAAATCTGATGCCTTCTTCAGACACCCTGGGAATTTGGGGAAACCCGTTCTTAATAAGGGTCTAAGTTGCGACAGGAGTGACTATGCCATAATTACATGTCAATAGGACCTATAGTTTCGGGGATTACGTGATCGATGAGTTTGTGGTAAATCGTTCATATGTCTATGTCTTTCGCTTTAACTCTCCCCCCTCCCCGATATATATCAAATCTAAATAATCTTTATTCAAGTAGGTTCAAAAGACAATTTTGAATCGTCAGTAGTCTGTCCGACGGTAACAAATCTACAACCGGTTCGGAAAGTTCCCTCTCGGAAATCTGCTGAGAAGAAACCGGCAAGAAACTCAACGGTTACCCTTTTAAAGATAGTTTTGTATGGTACAATGTGTAATATTTCGCTGGGATCAAGGCGTAACATTTGACATGATTCTTAAAATTATGTCTGTGGAGGCAAATCTAAAACTCAACCCGATTTGTGAACCTTCTTCACTCTTAAATATGGAATTACAAGTCTGTTTTTATTTCTTGTATTATATTGATGTCACTCACTCATCTCAAACAGTATCTTAAGTAAGAAAAATTCTAAATTGCATGTGAGGACCGTAAAAAAAAAGTAAGTAGCAGCCCTTTAACGCCCCACTGCTGGGCACAGGCCTTCTCACTCCGAGGAGTGAGGGTTTGTAGAGCATAGACCCACCACGCTGCTCCACTGCGGATTGGCAGGGATAGTACACAAGTGCACTCTCTATTCCTTCACTCTCGTAGTCCGATGTAACCGGAGAGAGATCAAGCGCAGGACCGACGGCTTAACGTGCTCTCCGAGGCACGGGGGTGGATCACACTGCCAACTTCCCAACTTCGGGCAAATACGTATTGAGAAAATCTTAATAGAAAACTCAATATTCATTTTTGAACAGGCCCGACCTGGGACTGGAACCCAGGACCTCATGTCTGTAGTCGAACGTGCTAACCACTAGACCAATGAGGCAGTGTGAGGACCGTAGTAAGTTGAAATTCCTAAGCCATCTCCCTTTGAGGTTACCAATATGTAAACAACAGTGACTTAAGTAAGTGTATAGTCAGTCAGTGACTGACTCCATTTGGGTGACGTTACCGTTCGCTTCTGCTTGGAATTATTAAATTAGTAAATAATTAAACGGTTAAGAAAGTGTAGCGATATCGCGTACAAGACGCTTGGCTTAACCAAAATTTCTAGTTACGTTTTCGTTTTACTATTTCCGTAATGTTTTTTTAATTTTTTTAATATTTTTGCGGACAATGAGTCGGATATTTTAAATAGAAAACATGCCTCAAGCGACATCCTATGTTCTGAAGGTCCCATTAAACTGTTTTTTAATAAATATGGTCAGAAAATGGTACGCTACTTAAATATTATCAAGTATTGACACTGTATATACGCTTACAAGATTTTACTCCTTTTGTAAGTTTTTCTGTGCTGTCATTTGATAATAATTATACGTTTAGGATTTCTAGTTTCCATTACAACGTTAGGCAAAAAGGATACTATGTTATTTTTTACAATATCTGTTATAAACCTATTGCTAATCAGAGTAGAACTGAATAAAGTCCCACTAAAAGACTAACTTACATACATACATAGCATCACGCCTCATTCTTTTCGGGGTAGGAAGAGACAACATCCTTCCACTTGCCACACCATCCTTGCATATCTACTTCGCTTCTTTCATTCTCATTAAACCTTTCATACAAGTTCGTCGGTTTAGAGTACTCTTGACCTGGCCGTTATTTAAAATGTCCTGGATTTAGTCCAGGAACGTTCGCCTTGATCTTCCCCTTCCAACTTTCGCATTCACTCTTGACTCATAAATCCTTTTTGTCAGTCTCCTTTCATTCATTCTCTCTACATGCCCAAACCATCTAAGCATACCTTTCTCAATTTTAGTCACTACGTCTTCTTTTATACCACAACGTTCTCTTATCACACTATTTCTTACTCTGTCACTCAGTTTTAATCCACTCATGCTTCTCAACGCTCTCATCTCTACCGCATTTATTTTACTTTTGTGATTCTTCTGCCATACCCAACTTTCACTACCATACATAAGTGTTGGCACCAACACTCCAGCATGCACTGCCAGTCTAGCCCTTTGAGACACCATCTGGCTATTCATAAAGGCGTACAGAGCACCATTTACCATATTCCCTGCATTCACTCTCCTTTCAATATCACTTTCACAAGTTCCATCTTTTATAAATTTAGATCCCAAGTATACAAATCCATTCACCTCTTCCACTTGTTCCCCATCTATCAAAATATTGTCATTCATCATAGATTCATCTCGTTAAAAAAAGCATAATTTTCGTTTTGTTTACATTCACTTTCATTCCTTTCCCTTTCAAAGCCTTATTCATAATATTTAGCATCTCCTGTAGCTCATTAGCGGATGACGCAAGTATTACTTTATCATCAGCGTAAAGTAAACATTTGATGAGTATTTCATTCATTCTTAATTAATTAGACTCATTAGACTAAATTCCCGTGGTAATTTCAGGGTAAAATACCTATTTTACTCACTAATTAAAGATCCTCCTATCCCTCAAATTGGTTCAGTATATTTTGTGTTTACCCCGAATAAACAAGCAGTAAACTCTTTTCTCTTTTATAATATTTTTTTATGCTTTGCATATAGAAATGTTGTTGAGACGTTTCTTAAAACTATGGAGAAGCATTTATAAACTAAGCTATGAATAGTCAACTTACTGTAATTTATTGTCAACATTCTCCAATGTTAAAACTCTGGGTGTAAGTGCTGATATGATGATGCCAACTGGAATTAGAGCTGTGACGAAATTCAATAAACTTTTCCATGGATTCGTACTGTAAAAAGACATATCTATAACGTGTATGCTTTTGAGGATGATATTAAGGAATGACCTGAAAAACTTGTGTAATTCTTTTTGTTTTCTTCTGAGAAAAAACTGTGACGAATTCAGTTACGTATCCTTTTTTACCATCATCATTACGATATAATTTATTATGTTTGCGTAAAATTTTGAGAGGAACTTCTAGTGTCTACTTTCTGAAGGGGGCACATAAGATTGTGAGAGTGGATGCTGTGGATACTCCTCTTTTCTGACACAGGAGGTTGGGAGGTAAGAGGCTTAAATTGACGCTTCTCCTGCCTTCTTGCTAAGTTTCACAGCAGGAATCTTCCAGAGTACCAGATGAGATTGCGTCTACCGATCTTTGGATGCTCCAGTAAAGGATGTAGAGGGTACCGTTAGGTTAGCCAGTGAATTTCACTATTTCGATAAGGTTTGAATGGATTGTTAGGTAGTTCCCAGTGTGAAACGTCTTAAGTTACTCCTCAAATTATAGTACGATTCTTTGATTAGGTATCTTTTATTACAGATCTTATATATATTGAGCGACATCTCTAAAGCGTCTTCTGGTAGTTTGTTTTATGTAGCCTAGTTTAATTTTTAACAATTATATATGTTATTCAGATATTTGGCTTACTATCAGTGACAGTCTGATGACATAATTGTCCTGTTGTCAGTATTACAAATGGCTGTTAAATGACCAATGACAGTTTTCGTGATTGATCGATCGAGAATGTGGATTTGATTGAAAATTTCAGTAAAGATTTACAGCGAGAGTTCGATAGTAGGGATAGAGAAAAAATGTCACTTTTAAACACAAATTTTAATTGAGTAGTAATGTTTTCGAAAGTAATACAATTTTAATTGTCGGACGAAATGAAATAGTCATCGAGTCATTACAATTTCGTTTTAGGAAACGTGAGTGATGATAATGATTTATGAAGTAATTGCATTAAGCACTTATGTAAAGTATGAAAGCGAGGCGCACTTAAAAGCTCGTCATCACTTCAAACATATGATTAATTCTGCTCGAACGGAGAAAGGACACATTCTGCGTGCGCCGATAATTATGGCCTTCTGCCAGCTGCCGCTGGTGAGCTTTCCTCGCTCACCAATGTGAAATTAATTTATTACATATATTTAAATTAAACTAGCTACCCGGCCAGGCTTTGCACGCGGCTTGGAGCATATAATTTTGTCTTCCAAAGCTGCGCATCAGCTTGAAATATAACCATAATTGTTCGAAGCTTTAGAGAATACTAAGCAGTCTAAAAGGCAAAACGAGGTATTCTAGTATAATTCCTCTTTTACAAATGTAAGAAAAGTCGCCAATAGTATAAATCTATCTCTTATATTCTCAATATAAATTAATAGTGAGTTGGAAAACTCAGTATATCCGTTTATATTTTATAAAAATGGTCACGTACAATGCGGCAATTGGAAAGATATACAGACGGATACAGTAATAATTCTTATCGACATTAACACGTTAGTTACATTAGGCATTTCATAAACATTAATTTCACCTTTTACACCGTGTGATTTAAATGTATATTTTAGAAGATATTGAAATAATAGTTGCATCGCGAAATAATTTGACACGTAAACATGAAATTCACTCCCATTTTCTCGTACCGGTAATGGATAGGATGGTTACTAGCTACAGACGAAGCCATCCACCATTCATTTATCTAATTTCACTCTCTTGGTAATCGAGTCTAAGACCTCTGCTAGCGAAGCCAGTACTCGCACCATTGCGCCAGCGAAGCTATCATCTACATTTTATACATACCGTTTCTTCATTGAATTCTCTTTATCCTCTTTGCCTTCATCTTTGAATTCCAATCCGAAGTCTTCGTTCTCACCATCAGAGCCAGGCTTTTCTTGGAATGGATCTTCAAGCTTATAAAGCCCTCCAGCTGGTATTTTTACAGGAGCATCTACGGTGGGTTTGGGCTCTAATCCCGGGTAATGTTTAAAGTCAGGTGGAAATATACTTTCAAATTTATAAGGTACATCAATTGGATTCCGATAGCTAACGCTAGGTGGTATATAGTTGAAACTGTGATAATCATTTGGAAATCTGTAACCACAAGTATTTATTACAATGACTTAAGCTTAAATACTTCGTATAATGACAAAGTTTGGAGTGAGAGCTCGTTTAACTCGTTTGACGAATTTAACATTACGAATGTTCCTTTGGCTATTTATTTTTCTGACAAAATGTCAATTGTCTATAACAACTAGCAGTATAGCCATATATGGCATAGTTGTTAGGTCCATCTCAACGATTGTGAAATCTAAACCTTCGTTAGCGTCGAAATAAAGATTAACAGTGGACAATGAAACTTGTATTTGGAATTTATAATTTATTATTGGACCCCTTTTTAAAATGCGGTTTTTAATTTAATCAAAATGACGACCACAACGAAAGCAGTAACCATTTTTTGGTGAAACATCATTAGATTATATAGTTTTCTGTCTATCAATTTATCAAATTAATTATATGACGATCCATAAAATATTACCTGTTTAAAGTTGATTGTGAATTTGGAGTCATTGGAAGAAAAGGCTCTGGAGGATTTTGTGTTGTTATCGTAAAAGCGTCTTCATCATAAAAGTGTCCCAGTTGAGGACTTGGTCTAAAATCTTTTTCTGCTACTTCTATAGGTTTTTTATTGCAGTCATTTTTAATTGATTCATGAAAATTTTCCAGTTTATCAATTTTTGGAGCGGAAAAATTGGTATCGATTTTCCAAATTGTAATATCACTTTTGAGCTGTTTCGTGTTTTTATTCTCATTTGGGTATTTATTTGATTCATTTAATGTGGTACCATTTATTTCATCAACAAATTTTGTGTTATTTTTAGCAACGTCACCTTTAATATCTATATCGTTTGATATAGCTTCAGGTATTAATACTTTACTTTCGATTTTGTTTATTATTTCCTCTTCTGTTTTGTCTTCCTTACTTATATGGTCTTCTTCCATTGTTTTTGTTGTTATGTTATCGCTTTGTTTAAAAGGTTTTATAGGTGTTAAAATATTTTCTACTGGATACAACCTGGTCACATTTAAATTAGTTTGATAATTTTTATCATTATCATGTACACCTTCACACATTATACTACTAATAAAATGAGCAGCAATAAATAGAAGTATCTGAAATTAAAAAAAAACAATTAATTGTTGCCTATTTATAAGCACTGGCTGTTTCTCGTGGTTTACTTCTCGTGGTTTAATGCACGTACTTCTACAGTAGTAGATATTCTATGAGAGTTTTCGTTGCGGAAAGCATATGTATGTTAAAATTTAGTACTACAAGTATTTATTTGTTGGTTACATGACCCAATTCCTTGTGAATATGGGAAGGCCGTTTGTGTATTAAATGATAAATATCTCGTGTTTTTTTCATTAGTACATCTTAGTTAAAGGAAAAAGTTAACCTTTTTCTTGCTTATAAAAAGTCTACAATCAATATCTCCTCGTCAATCTATAATACATAAAACATATCTGATGCGACACGACGTTGTGAAGGCATGTTCATTCGTGGCTGTAATGGAAGGGTAACCTCTGATCCATGAACCTTTTCGCTACTTTCACGGCAGCATTTATCATGTGCAACAATATATCTACCATCGTGTATATTATTACCAGTTCCTTCCTCGGATTAATTTACTATTCTATAAATTGAATTAAGTGCGATAGAAAGGAAAGTGACTGTCTGCCCATAAATTAGAGAGAAGGTATTTGGATCTTAAACCTATTACACTACCCCAATCTGGGTTTATCATATTTCGGAATTTGCAGGACTTCTCACCATGTCTTCCTTCACCATATAGCATAATAATGAATTAAACTCACTTTATGTGGAGTCAATAAATGTCTCAACCCTAATAAGTGAAAATAAATAAGGTGATTCGTCAAACTAGTTGGAGATGCTTCAATATCACCTATTCCGCATTCCTCATACAAGTGGTTATCTAACGTGTAGTATTTAATAAGAGTGCTCTTGAAGGCGTTTGAGGCGTGACTTTTTTTATTGCTGACAGGTTAGCGCATGACTTGTTCACACTTGGTGGGAAATGATGATATATTCTAAGATGGAAGCGCGTTAATCGGATAAGAGGCAATTTATCTCAAGGTTTCTATACAGCATCGTACCGCGATGCAATCTCTTTGGTTGACGGTACATCTTTGCTGGTAGGGAGGTAACTAACCACGGGCGAAGCCTTTCAGTCCAACATACCGGCTTCTCGCACCAACGAGGTTCTGATCTCACAGTGTAAAACTTTATTTAACAATTATATCATTATCATAAGTCGGAGTAGGTAGATTGATTTAAAGTCGTTGACGTCAAACGTAGATGATAATATGGATGTACCCCTAAAATACCGGAACATCATATTTATTGTACAATGACAGTATTAAAAATAAATTACAATATGTCATGGAACGAAATCCGGATTTAGACGCCAAAAGGAGTACTTTAAAATTAGAAATAATTGAAAAAATTATTATTATTTATTTAATTATATTAATGTTGATAGTCAAAATATAGAAAATGTATCCGACGAGGCTTAAAAATACTTTATTTGTGTTTTCATTTAATGGCTTAATAATACCACCATTGGTATTAAAAAAATCTAGACTGGCTGTGCATGCACGAGTGTTGGTACCAACACTTATGTATGGTAGTGAGAGTTGGGTNTGGCTTACTGCCAGCGAGTCCCACACTCCCGTTCAGATTTTGTCTGAACGGGGTGCGTAAAGGCATTTCCCAGCGTAAAAAAAAAAAAAAAAAAAAAGGTAGATTTTAATTCGTTGACGTCAAACGTAGAGGATAATATGGATGTACCCCTAAAATACCGGAACATCATATTTATTGTACAATGACAGTATTAAAAATAAATTAGAATATGTCATGGAACGAAATCCGGATTTAGACACAATGGATATTAGACGCCATTATTTATTTAATTATTTTAATGTTGACAGTCGAAATATAGAAAATGTATCCGGCGAGACTTAAAAATACTTTATTTGTGTTTACATTTAATTGCTTAATAATACCACCATTGGTATTAAAAAATCCAGACTGGCTGTGCATGCAGGAGTGTTGGTACCAATTACTTATGTATGGTAGTGAGAGTTGGGTTTGGCAGAAGAATCACATAAGTTAAAGAAATGAGGTAGAGATGAGAGCGTTGAGAAGTATGAGTGGATTAAAACTGAGTGACAGAGTAAGAAATAGTGTGATAAGAGAACGTTGTGGTATAAAAGAAAACGTAGTGACTAAAATTGAGAAAAGTATGCTTACATGGTTTGGGCACGTAGAGTAAATGAATAAAGGAAAATGACTAAGAGGATTTATGTGTTGAGAGTGAATGCGAAAGTTGGAAGAGGAAGACCAAGGCGAACGTTCCTGGACCAAATCCAGGACATTTTAACGGCCAGGTCAAGAGTACTTAGAGTACTCTTGACCTGGCCGTTATTTAAAATTTGCCGACGAACTTGTATGAAAGGTTTAATGAGAATGAAAGAAGTGAAGGAGATATGCAAGGATCGTGGCAAGTGGAAGGACATGGTTTCGGCCTACACCTATGGGAATGAGGCGTGATGCTATGTATGTACTTATTTAATTAGAAGAATTAGAAATAAATATTATATTAATAATAAACGATTTAGTTCAAATCCCGGTACCTTTTAAGGGGTTTTCCCGCACATTATGGATAAAATGACATGTCCATATTATTATATCTTGACGCAAGTATATAAAATCAATCTACCTACTCCGACCTATGATACTATCCTAAAACTACAAAATTACACATGTTATTTGTCAACCTATTTTATACAATGCAGTATTATTCTTTATCCAATTAAATACATCACATACATTGCATGATTGAGGTAGGTCAAAACGGACCTTACCAGTATTACATTACAATAAATATCTCAGAAGATATCAGAGATTTAAAAAGCGTACAGTAGCTGACGCGGGGTGTGTCAAAGTTACTTAAGCCTCAAATAGATGCCGCTGTACTTTAAGACCTACATTTAGGTGTACTCAGGGGCAGTTGGGAGGCTCAGCTAGTAAATAATAATGAGAGATTGATATAAATGTTGATTGAATTAATCTGCAGCCATGCCGCCGGTGCTGGCCGCGGTCAGTGACTTACTGTTTTGGGTGAAAGTGAACGCGGCTTACGTAACTCGCTATGTAACTCGTGTTTATTTCTACTCGCATTTGGGTCAATAGGATCCTTGTACCTTCATCGTTATATCATTTTATTTGCTACTTGCAAGGGCCTGGATATTCAATATAAATTATGAATTGATTTTTTTAAAAATTTCAAGGGTTTGTGAACAATTTTACTCAAGCATGTCATGATGTTGAAAATAAAAGTACTCTGTGGTCGGTGATTTGGTCAGATGGGTAATGATAGAAAACTAATGTTGTTTGTAGACGATATTGTGCTTTTATAGATTTAGAAAAGGCCCACGTTCGATTGGTGAGGAATGAGCTGTGGTCAACGTTATCAACGTATGGGGTTTGCGGTAATCTGATTCAGGCATTGAAGTCTCTCTATGAGGGTTCTAGTGCTTGTGACAGAATAAACGGGGCGTACACGGAGTGGTTTCCTGTCGAAAGAGGGGTTCGATAGGGATGTGTTGCGTCACCATGGCTGTTCAACCTATTCATGGATTACTGTAAGAATGAATGAATAACTCGTCAAAAGTTATGCTTTTTGAACGAGAAGAATCTATGATAAATGGCAACATTTTAATAGACGGAGAACAAGTGGAAGAGGTGAAAGAATTTGTATACCTGGGATCGAAATTTACAAAAGATGGAACATGTGAAAGTGATATTGAAAGGAGAGTGAATGCAGAGAATATGGTAAATAATCTCAAAGCAGGGGTATTGATGCCAACACTTATGTATGGTAGTGAAAGTTGGGTATAGCAGAAGAATCACAAAAGTAAAATAAATGCGGAAGCGATGAGAACGTTGAGAAGTATGAATGGATTGAGACTGAGTGACAAAGCAAGAAATAGTGTGATAAAAGAAGATGTAGTGGCTAAAATTGAGAAAGGTATGCTTAAATGGTTTGGGTATGTAGAGAAAACGAATGAAAGTAGACTCACTAAAAGGATTTATGAGTCAAGAGCGAACGGGAAAGTTGGATGGGGAAGACCAAAGCGAACATTCCTGGATTAAATCTAGGACATTTTAAATAAGGGCTAGGTCAAGAGTACTAAACCGAAGAACTTGTATGAAAGGTTTAAGGAGAATGAAAGAAGCAAAGGAGATATGCAAGGACCGTGGCAAGTGGAAGGACATGGTCTCTGCCTACCCCTATGAGAATGAGGCGTGATGCTATATATGTATGTATTATAGACGGGTTTTCACTGTGTTAATTGGAGGACATATATGTATTATAGTTGTGACAGGATATATACAACAGTTAGTTACAAAAGTTGTTTTTCTTATCAAGTGCAGAATCCAAGGTGGTGTATACTATTTATCGTGTATACTTGGTTAACGCTTGAGTAATCTCATGGTATTGATGATACCGCCTAAGTTGTTAGCACGTGGGTCTTACTTACTCCATCGTACGGAAAACACATATTAATAAGCTACACGTTTTTTGGTAGATATTATGTTATAACCAAAATCTCCCACTAGTCCCGAGTCAGACAAATTTAGAAAATGTAATTGTCTAAATCTACCATGCCATGAATCGTACCCAGGACTTCTTCTAGCGATGCAAGTACTTGCATTGTTGCCAAAACACAATAATAATTTAGAATCTAATTTATCATCATATCAGTAGAAGTTACACTTCAAAAAGCTTACTTGAATAAAGAACTTTTTCATTTTGATTTGTTATATCGAACCACAATAGGAAATGTCTTAATAAGATATATATATAATCTAAGACGAATGTAATCCTGTGCACCATTACAATGATAAAGATATTACATGTAATCATTTCAAATTATACAACATAATTCGGAATGAGCGGTGATCGGCCATCGGTGTAATATTAATGATTGTTATGATGCCCATTAACATCGTGTTTCATAAGCGCAGACAGGTGGAGAAAGCTTTAGGAATGTCAGAATATAGCTTACTCACTATATTTCGTAAGAAAATAAAGGATCGTCGCTTTGTTATCTATATCTTATCAAGAGTCCTTGTTTTATCTATATTCATTCATGTAATCAGGTATAATAACCTTGATATTGCATCATATCTGGTAAATAAACAACAAGAATAAGAAAAGTCCCACAATACTTCCTTATGGCACACCGTAGAAGATTTAAATAATAATTCCTTTAACCTTTTTCAATTTATGCTCTGTATCTTATCTGTAGTTTATGACTCACCCATGTTCTGCATCCTGGGTTTTAAAATGCCGCATAGGATCTTTTCCCGACTTGTAGATGAGTTCAAAGCTTTTTAAGTTTAAATCCACACTACGGTGAATATTTAATCTGTTTGTTTGTCTGGTTTACAGACGGTTTGAAGGCTTAGATGTCTTTAATGAAATGCTGGTGTACATCTGATCTGTGGTCTATATTTGTTTCGCTTTCTATTATTAATCTATAGTCACGAGTAATTAAAACGTGTGTAGGATCTTTCCACAATTTGAGGAGGCTTTACATCCTTGATTTACATGTATTCTATGTAATATAACTGGACATGACTTTCTAACACGAGGATCTTTGACATTTTGGATATTAATTGATGCTTTATTGTCTAATCTGTGACCTATATGCAATATAATCTGTGGTTCATTTCTATTCTATGTTTTATAATTATTCTTCATTATTTGTTTTATAACTTGGAGATGTATTTTTTAAAATATTCGTATTGCATTTTGTAAAGACAATTCGGCGTAACAAACAGGTACTTCCGTTTTATTTATATAAACAAATTATCATGGTTAGAAAGCCTACAGATTAACTCAAGAAATATGGTTTAATTACACTGTGACAGAGTTACCGGATACACGTGGACTAGTTATTTAAATAAGACTAAAAATTTAAATAATTGTGCTACTTACCAAAATTTTGTGAAGTGTGCATTATAAGTATTTGCCTTTTTAATACTGTCGCGTAAGTAAGAGAACTACGTAAGTTACAAAATACAATTAAACCAAATAATAAATTACAGTACTTTAGAATTGTTTTATTTCCACTTTCGAGCTAAGTTTGTGATGAATTCTTAACATTCTAATCTAAGAAGAATCCAGTACAAACTCTGCCTGGTGTTTTTTATCATCAATCATAAGGAGATCGAAAAATGCACAATGTAAGGAAACGCTTTGGAAAGGCTATTGTCTTTATTTATATTGGCTTTTTGTTGAAGGAAAACATTGTAAAAGAACTTTCGCTCAGGTTACTGTTTAAAATGGAAGCTTTGACCTGGTTGTAGACACTTTATCTTTTATGATTTCTAAGCAGCATCGAATCAAATTTTTTGGATTAGCTGGTATATAATTACCACTTACCAAGGCCTAAGCCCCCCACCAGAGCAGGTACAAACGATATAGAAAAATGCAATATTTTTTAATTTGCTCTACCAGGAGTCAAACCCAGGATTTTGTCTTTGCTGGTCAGGTAAGTGGCAGCGAAATAACGTCTCACTCCTGGCCACGTATCTCCTCACTCATATGAGAGAGGGTTAATAGAATATAGACTCACCACGCTGCTCTACTACGGGTTGGCAGGCATAGTACACAAGTGCACTCTCTATTCCTTCACTCCCATAGTGGGATGTGACGGCAATCCTACACGATCAGTGAGAGATGAGGCGCAGGACCGACGGCTTGACATGCTCTGTGGGGCACGGGGGAAGAGTCGACCCCAGAACAGTCAATATGAATTTTTGAATTCGCCCGTTACTAGACCCGAATCCTAGACCTCAAGTCTGTAGCAAAACAAGCTGGCCACTTCACCAATGAATGGTGGTGTGGATTTGCTAATAGACTCTATGAAATTAGTATTTCTTCTTGATAGACCACAAGGCTCGATCTTGCGCCGCCTGGCTCCAGCGACTATCGGCGACGGTCTTTATGTCGGTCCACCTTGTGAAGGGTCTATCTACGCTGCGCCGTCCGATGCGAGGTCACCACTCCAGCACCTTTGGGCCCCAACATCCATCGGTCCGTCGGACTATGTGTCACGCCCATTGCCACTTCAGGTTCGCGACTCGCAGGGCTATGTTGGTTTTTTGATTCTGCTACGGGTCTCCTCATTTCTGATTTGATCACGTAGATAAACTTCAAGCATAGCCCTCTCCATCGCCCGCTGAGTAACTCTGAGCTCTCGCATGAGTCCCATAGTCAGCGACCACATTTCGGAACCGAAGGTCATCACAAGCAACACGCACTGTTCGAAGAGTTTTTCAGGCACTGAGGGATATTGAATAAATGACCAACCGAGTTGAATTCGGCTGTTGACCTCCTTTTCGAAATCAGACCTACGAGTGCTTAACGTTGACTGGGTGGAGCGGAACATGGATGTTGGACATAACTTTCGTCTTATCCATGTGCATATTTAGGCCCACCTGTTGAGGAGCTTAGTTGCATTGAGATGTTCCAGTCTCCGCCATAATAACCACGTCGCCGGCGAATCGTAGATGAGTGATGTCCTCGCCATTGATTATTATGATAAAATATTGACTCGCCAAAAGTGCGCTTACGTGGTTTTAAAAGTAAAGCGAAGCAGTGCTGATACACATTACGTAAATGAGCGAACGATTAAATAATTTTAATGAGACGCCATCGTTTTATTTGTTGAATACATCTGTCATGCACTAAAAACTGTCGTCCAAGGTTCGGTTGGTAATGTTGCTTTTTCAATTAAATATATTTTAAACTAGCTGTTCCCTGCTTTGATAGCTGCATAGCTCTCGATCCCGAAATAATATGGGGACACCGTAAATGTCAAAACACTTTTATTTCTAATACACGATGTTTGAAAGATTAAAAAAAGCTCACCTTTACGTAAAGGCCGCAGTATATAAAATTTTATTTGATTGCCACTAAAAATAAATAAAACGATCACGATCTTGCCTTAATATTTGATGGTAGATTTAAATACTTGTATTACAACAAAACCATTCAAGTTTGTTAGTCTTAAATAATTGTACAGACAATTGATTCTCAATCCCGTGGAAATTACACAGACAGGGCCGGATTTAGAGGTGTGGAGTCTCCGGGCATATATTACGTATGGTAGCCCCCTTGGCCTCAAATTGAAAATAATTCAATATAAAATTATTGTTTTTTCAGATAAGATTTTAATTAAACAATTTATTGTGGAGCCAAGTGACAGATTTATTTAACATTTATTAAGATCGGGAAAGGAACCTTGTACAATTCTGAGAATATCCCATAAATGTTTCATCAGATCCTGCAATCTTTATTGAATTGTAGTTGCGCACTGTTAAAAAGAGATCTCTTATAGATAATTCATTGCAATCAAGTTCATGAATTAAAGATTATATTCTCTCCCTTGAGATTTCCGAATATATCATTGCTTATTTTGTTTGAAAATGCTAGGGCAAGAAGTCCTCCATTTTAGTGCAATGAATAAATATAACGATTGAAGGAAGTTGCAACAGTGTATGTTTTCATTTTTTGGATTATTTCCAAGTCTCAATTGTGGAGGCCCTTTTCTGGAGGCCGCAGGGCTGTGGCTTCGGTGCCTCCCCCCCACTAAATCCGGTCCTGCTTTGTGAGTCTTATATTTCCCGACCTCGTGCGAATATGGGGAAACCTATGCTTACCTATGCTTTGAAGTTCTAGCTACACTAGCACAGGTTAACGTGTTTCCATCGTAGACTGTATCATCACTTATTATCAGGTGAGATTACTTGAACGTGATATTGAAAGGATAGTGCAGGGAATATAGTAAATGGTGCTCTGCGCGCATTTTTGAATAGCCAGAGGGTGTGTTAAAGGGCGAGACTGGCTGTGCATGCAGGCGTGTTGGTGCCAACCCTTATGTATGGTAATGAAAGTTCAGTATGGCAGAAGAATCACATAAGTAAAATAAATGCGGTAGAGATGAGAGCGTTGAAAAGTATGAGTGGATTGAAACTGAGTGGCAGAGTAAAAAATAGTGTGATAAGAGAACGTTGTGGTATTAAAGAAGACGTAGTGACTAAAATTGAGAAAGGTATGCTTAGATGGTTTGGGCACGTAGAGTATATGAATAAAGGAAAATGACTAAAAGGATTTATGTGTCAAGAGTGAAAGGGAAGGTTGAAAGGGGAAGACCAAGGTGGACCAAATCCAGGAAAGTTTACATAAGGGCCAAGTCGAGAGTACTCTAAACCGACGAACTTGTTTAATGAGAATGAAAGAAGCGAAGGAGATATGCAAGGATCGTAGCAAGGGGAAGGACGTGGTCTCCTACCCCGAAGGGAATGAGGCGTGATGCTATGTATGTATGTAGATCACATTGAACCCCTAATCTATCAGCAATAAACTGACAAAGTTAGGTCTAGCTCTATTTTAGTAAAGATATGTAAAATATACATCGGTTGTGTATAACATAAGTTGTTTTTCTTGAAATAGGAGTACAATGTACTAAAACGTTATGCTTTCACTCACCATGGTCCGGGACGTAAAGTCACATAATGACTAAACGCCATAAACACATGGTGCTACATTTATAACATGTCATCTTCACGCTTTTCTATTGTCTTATACGTTTACCAAGTGTTTAGGGAGTTGGTATAAATATTGTACGTTGTATCGATATTCTATTTGTTTTTTACTGCATCTAAGGTCTAGTGGCCTGCTCATGATTGTAATCCGAACGAAGGGATTTCTTGGCACACGCAGTAGCTAAGCATTGCGAGCTTAAGGAGCCAGGCGCGTTATGTAAAGATCTTCTTCGCAAAAAGGAGACTGTCAAAAGAATCCGCTAGAGGATAGATCAGCTCTTAGGGGCGTAACGGAACTGTTGCCAAGGCTGTTTGGGCTGCGAGGTCGTGAATTTCCAGAGTGGGGACTTTGGTGGCTCCAAATTGCTCGATAGATTTTTGTGTAAGGGTGGCACTGGCACGTTCTGCCGGAACTACCCCAGCAGGCACATGACGCAACCTAGGGGATTTTAGTGGATAAAAATCTTTTCAAGTTTTAGGGTCCAATCAAAATAGTGCTTTTTACTTGCTGTTATGAATTCAAGTTTTCTGATCTACTACAAATCATATAGTTATTTTCATAGAAATTGCAGTATCCCTGGAAAGGAGGAAATTCATTTTTTTACCATTCTAATCATTATCTTATTAACCACAAACTGAAATTGTATCAGCGCAATCGTATTCGTAAGAATTTAATTAAAATCAATCTCAAAAAGATTTTATCGCGCTGATTACTATTAATCACTTCAATCAATTAATCAATCATTATTATATACACACCGGCATATTAAGTAGAACATAATAAAATAAAGGTTTGATATCAGTATCATAACCTTATATGATACTGATATCAAATATTTTTTTTGTTCCGCTAAATATGCCGGTGTGTATATTTAATTTATATAAATTAATTTTATTAAGCTGATGAGTTGGTTTGTTTGGACGCGCTAGTTTCAGAAACTATTGGTCGGATTTGAAAGTTTTTTAAGTGTTACATAGCCTATTTAACGAGGCAGAAATGGGATATTAAAACCAATTAGACCGGTGCGCCAATGAAGAATGTTTCATGTATGACCAGACCTGTTCCGCTTTAAAAGTTCTAAAAGAAAGTCCAGAGCATTAGCTCACTATAGCCTTTTTTATGCGAACCAAATTTGTCCCTTTTCTGTCTCACAAATGAGTTTCACAGGTGATTGCTTGGAGCAGTTCCCTAGTTATGGTTAGGTTGAAATTGTACACTTCCTTTTCTCCATCTATCAATCATTTTCTGATTGGCAGTCGATTCATTCCAAAAGCTATTTCATGCTCTGCATACTCCTATTATATTACCCAGGTACTATTATAGGAGTATCCATCATTATGGTTTGTAGCAGCAGCAGACGCTTTAAAGATATACATTTCTATAACAAGCTCCTTGAAGACGTCGTAGAGATGTTCGTTTACGTACAGCACTATGAGTTAGCAATTTAGTAGTCATTGTCGGCGGCTGCAGCCTAATTATTTCCCCCTATATCCCCCCCACTCACTCATTATGTATTATATTTATTGTTAGGCAACGCACCGAGGAAGAGCCCGCTAATTACAATATATAGAAACTGCACCTCTTAAACGGAATGCTCGTTTAACGCCGTGATTCTCGAAAACAGCAACTTTCACCATATATTATATGATTCACAAAGAATTGTGTAGAGATTTGTAATTCACTTCCGTCTAATGATATTTGTGTGTAATGCACTCGAATCGTATATAGGGTTATTGGTAATTCGACATTTTCCTATTAGGAAGTAAAGGGGTGACAATTTGTGGTAATTTGGAAGGGACCCATATTTAAACACACGAATTTCAGTTATACCTACCTAGAAAACATTACAGACAAAAACTACACAACTTTAGGAGCATTCTTCTATTATAGCTTACTAGGTTTTAACTTGTGAAAAATCTTTTGTAACTTTTAAACTTATGCTATTAAAACACTTTAAATTTCTTAATCAAGTTCTCATTATTAATGTATTATTAGGGTTTTGTCTTCTATCTCACCTATAAAGTATATATTGTATTATTAATTTCTCATGATTTTTTTTTTGAGGATTTTTTAAACTTTGACATCTTTTCTACATCTATAAATAAAGTCTTGAATATATAACTTAATTTAATTTATCTAAAATATAATAGCACACACCCACCCACCCCCACACACACACACACACACACACACACACACACACACACACACACACACACACACACACACGAACACACATACTTACGCAGCTGTGATTGTTTCAATAATACTGTAAACACAAGAAGAATCTGTAATTGGCATTAATTAAGATTTCTTGATTTGTTTTTCTACATGTTTGTTTTGCTGCAGATTTTGTGATAATAAATAAATAAGTAAATAAATAAATAAACTTAAACCTAACATTTTTTGAGTTATCATGTGTGTATATCTAAAATGTGTCATATTAATAAATGCTCGCAAACACACACACACGCACGTACACGCACACAAAATACACCCACATTCCCAATTACACACATCCACACATGACAAACATGCTCGTATAGCGTAATATTTCATTTTATATTTTTAAGTATAACATTATATAAAGATTTTCTTTCCCTTTTTTTAGTTTTTGCTATAGTTATATAATAAAATAACATAATATTACATAATACACTATTTTGGGAAGATACTGGCCCCTAAGATACAGTTTTTCTTAGTTTAGGGATCAGAATTTCACAGAAAATATTGTCATTAATGTATCTAATAAACATCTCTTTTATTTTCATTTCATCACTCAGAGAAGGTAGAAGATAAAGCGTTAATATTTAACTTATAAGTTTAATGTATACCTTATAATTGCTATGTATTAAATATAAAGGATCACTTCTGCTTATCATTAATGTTGATTTTAAAGACGATCTTTGTAGACGTATCGCATTAACCTCTGCGCTGATTCCGTTGAAGCGTCGTGAAGCAATTCGTCTCTTCGACTATTAACAACCGAAGCGAAGTAATAAAGAACAACTGAAAAGTAATATATTTATATATTAAACTTGACGGTCCACAGATTATGTTAATCGATTTACAGTCGAATCGCACTTGACATTTTCGAGGTTGACAGCTGACGTAACACCGACTTCTGGGGAGTCGGCCATTATTGGTTCGGATTTCATAGAGTGCGGACGCGCCCACGTGTTCTGGTGGAATGCTTTAAATCTAGTTATACTTTGTTAATCATTCAAAATTATAGGTGTTGATTTATTATAGAGAATTTAATAAAGAAGGAATTATTATATCGTGGAATATTTTATTGAAAGGTCAAGTCATTCAAGGTTAACTGTATACGTTGCTACAACAAGCTCCTAGAAGAAGTTACAAAGATGTCTCTAAATAAATTTAAATCTTTTATTAAAAGAAAACTAATTGAGAAATCATTCTATAATTTGAAAGAATACTTAGAAGACAAAAAAGCGTGGGAGTGAATGAATTGCTCTATATATATATAGATATAGAATATTTTTAAATTAAATATTGTAATGATGATAACAAAAAAAAAAAAAAGTACACCCGACTGAGTTTGTTGTGGGCTCTTCTCAGATCAGGGCGCGAAGGAACCCTCGTAACTTTAGATTGTAAGTCGTTCTTTTATGTTATCATCAGTCATTCATTTAAATAATAAATAGAAAAAAAAACGATATTTGACGATTCAAAAGTGCTGTATGCACTTTTGAATCGTCAAATATCGTTTTTGCTTAAGGCCTACTTGAATAAAGATATTTTGACTTTGACTTTGACTTTGAAATATCCCACGTTGATCTCATCGCCCGACAACCCACGTTATGACAGATAAAATTCATGACCGCCACACATGAGGACTGTGCCTTTAAACTTCTAAGTTATGTATTTATGATGGAAAGGTAACTGTTTACTGTATTCCTGTGATGATGCTGTGTGACTGCCTCATCAGGCATCAGGCTACAGGCATGAGGTCCTGGGCTCGTGTCCCGGGTCGTGCGAATTATAAATCGATAATGAGTTTCCTATTAAAATTTCTTCAATATTTGCCCTTGTGTAGTTATCAGTATGCTCCACCCCCGTGCCTCGGAGAACTCGTGAAGCCGTCGGTCCTGCGCCTGATCTATATCCGGTTGTGTTGGATTTCTGTCATATCCCAATATGAGAGTGAACTGGTGTACTATGTTCTAAAAGCTCTCTCTCCTATGAGTGAGAATGGGACGACGTCGTCGTCGCTTCAACCGATGGACGTCCACTGCTGGACATAGGTCTCACGTAATGACGACCACAAGGCTCGGTCTTGCGCCGCCTGGCTCCAGCGGCTACCGGCGACCCTCTTTATGTCGTCGGTCTACCTTGTAGGGGGTCTCCCTACACTGCGCCGCCCGGTGCGGGGTTGCCACTCAAGCACCTTTGGGCCCCAAAGTCCATCGGTCCGTCGGATTATGTGCCCCGCCCATTGCCAGTTCAGGTTCGCGATTCGTAGGGCCATGTCGGTGACTTTGGTTCTGCTACGGATCTCCTCATTTCTGATTTGATCACGTAGAGAAACTCCGAGTATAGCCCTCTCCATCGCACGCTGAGTGACTCTGAGTTTTCGAATGAGGCCCATAGTCAGCGACCACGTTTCGAAGCCGTAGGTCATCACTGGCAACACGCACTGTTCGAAGAGCTTCGTCTTCTGGCACTGAGGGATATCGGACGACGAATGGGACGTGTAAAAGGTAAACTACCTATTACAAGATTATTGTGCTACCATATTAGATTGTATCACATGTGAAGCGTTAACCTCTTACCAATAAAAAATATGAGTAGATGATGCCATGACGCCTGTTTTAAAAACAATGTCATTACTGAAAAAAGGGTTACTGCGAGTCAACATTATAAAACAAACTTTTTAAAAAATTCCGTCATCTGCAGTCATTCTTGAATTTGAACCAGTAGTTCCTGAGATCAGCGCGTCTAACCAAACTAACAAACTCTATAGTTTTATAATATCTGTTAAATGCTCTGGAATAACATTCTTCGGAACAGTTAATTACTTTGGAAGCAGTTTAAAGCTTAAATTAATATTTCTGTGGAAATACATTATTGAATATTCAACAACGTTAGTTGTGTAGCTGAATTTAATACTAAACGACACTAATTTCCTGTTCCTGTAGACATGTCGAAATAAATACTAAATCTAAGCATTGGCTAATAGCCAGTGAAGGTTACTCAGATTCGAAAATTACCGACCGTAGATACAGGTACGTACCTCCATAAATACCATAGACGGAAGCCATGGTACTGACTTCTTGAGTGGTTTCTTCTCCACCGGCGCACTGCAGGGTAATGAGTATTGTTCCGAACACGGACATTGCTACCAGCATGATGCAAAATACCCACGTGGTCACCAACCACGGCAACATGAACCACGGTTTTCTCTGAAATTTTGATAATATGAAACTGAGACTGATTTTTTTGGCTTGTCTCTCAGCCCCCCTTAGTCAAGATGCCATTCTAATTACGATAACGCTACGTCAAACGACGAGAGCACTACAATTTGTTCATGTGATCACGTGACATATCGATATGATAGGTTATTCCAATGCGTTAGCGTACTTGGAATGTCACCTTGTCTACAGGCCCAGGTCTCATTTTATGTTATGTGATAATACCAGTAAAGATAAGGTTTTTGAAGAGGTAAAAGTTATTAATGAATTCTTTCTACAGTGCATCATATACTTGTAAAGTGGATAAACGACCAATAAATTTAAACATACACAGATTTGAAAGATATTTTTCTAAACGTTACGTATAATGGGAATCGAATCTGGAGCTTATGTTATGCTACGGTGTGAAGTGCTATGCCTACATATGATAATGGCAATGACATGGGCTTATTCATTTTGTGAATTTCTACCCATCTCCAAAGCTTTGCTCCTCAATAACTTCATATCAATACTTGAGTCAAAATTATATAGGAATATATAATTTTGACACTTTTGTACATATGTAAAAAAAGTAAGCAAATAGCAGCCCATTAATATGTAACGTCAAAAAAAGCGAATGCATGGTCTTTCAGGTCAAAGGAAAGGCACTGCCCGGGACTATACCATCTGTTAAACTTTATGGTACTCCATTAAACAGAGTTTTCCGATTTAAATACCTCGGCCATGTTGTATCCTCTGATCTGAAAGACGATGCAGATATAGAGAGAGAGCGCAGGGCATTGTCTGTCAGAGCAAACATGATCGCCCGCAGGTTTGCTCGTTGTTCTTTTCAGGTTAAATTGACTCTTTTCAAAGCTTATTGTACGTCTTTTTACACGAGCAGCCTGTGGATTGATTACACTCGAAAACAGTATAATGCTCTGCGTGTGCAGTACAATAATGCTTTCAGGATTCTGATGGGGCTGCCTCGCTTCTGCAGCGCTTCAGGTATGTTCACTGGGGCGGGTGTAGACTGTTTCTACACTACCATCCGCAAACGGTGTGCATCCCTGATGCGCAGGGTTCGGGCAGCACTAACAGTATTCTGAAGGCATTTGTTGACAGACTTGATTGCCGGTATTTGAACCATTGCTGTACGGTACATGTACTGACAAATCAAGGCTGTTACTAGGTAGAAAAATTACTTTTAAGTAGGTTAGTGTACTAATATTAGGCTAAGATTATTGTTACTGACAGATATGATCCATTTGATTGAAATAAAAATTATTATTATTATTATTAACAGCCCACGGCTGGACACAGGCCTCCTCACTCATAGGGGAGAGGATTTTTTAGAGCACAGACCCACCACGGTGCTTCAGGGCGGATTAGCAGGCATAGTACACAAGTGCGCTCTTTATTCCTTCACTTTGATAATCCGATGTGACAGGAATCCAACACACCCGAAGAGATCAGGCGCAGGACTGACGGCTTAACATGCTCTCTGAGGCACGGGGGTGGAACATATCGCCAACTTCCCAACTTCGGGCAAATATTGAGAAAATCCTAATAAGAAACTCAATATCGATTTTTGAATTGGCCCGACCCATTATCAGTCGTTATGTGAAGCCCAATCATATATTGGAACATGAGGGTTACTGCGATGGCATAAAACAACTTCCTGATCGATGGCATGATAATCGATTGTATCAAAATCACTGAGTCTTCTTATATTCATCTACCTGTTATCCTGTCGCAATTTTAACTTATCCTATATACATGAAAGTCTCACCCTGAAAACCCCGTACGTCATGAGGCACCCAATCGCCAATTGAAACATTGCGATGGTTGCTACGATTGCGTATACCACCTTCCTGTTCTCAGCAATGTCGGATGGCATCATGGCAGCAGTTCCGTATACCATCACGATCAACACTGACGTTATCTTATGGAACAAACAAAATAATGTTACTTGGTTATTAATAACTAGCTTTAATTCGTAATTTCGACATAGGAAATAACACATCTATATTCTATTTATTGATACTATGATGCAAGCCTGATATATAAATAGCTCAGAACCTGGAGCTTAGACGACATTCTATGTACGAAAACGACAGCAGAAACGCTTAAAAATGTATGGGTATGATGTATGGTATCGATATGTCACGTGATCACACGAACAAATTGTAGTGTTCTAGTCGTTCGCCGAAGCGTTAACGTACTTAGAATGTAATCTTGTCTAGGGAGGCAGTTCTGGAAATGAAATCATGAAACGTCTTGTTCCTAAAAAATCTATTTTAATTTATTGAGATTGTTTTAAATTTGAAATGTAAAAGAAAAATTAGAATGTTGAATATGATTATTATCTTTTGGTTAAAATTCATATGGTGGTAAACATGTGAAGTGTTCTGCGAAACGATCTTTCTTGGAAGGCAAGTCATTTCATATCAGTGTTATTGCTATTGACAGTCGTGTTGAACCGTTGTTATTTATAATATTGTGTGTCTAACGTGATAAGATTTACAGTTAGAGATGCAACTAATAATCATTTCATATTAATAAAGTTAACCTTTGCTTAAATGTAGGTGTTAAAGTACGGTGACATCTATTTGATGCTTATGTGACTTTGCCTGTTTATGTGACTGTACTTTTTAAATCACTGATATCTTCTAAGATATCAATTTTAATGAAAGGCTGTTGAGGATAGTTTTATTCTACATTAAATATACAACGTATTTAATGCACTAAATTGAATAAGTCACAATATTCTGTTGTACAAAATAGCTTGATAAATAAAACGCTATTTTTGTCATACGTAAAAGATAAAAACAGTTACTATAGGTCATCCTTTAGAGATAAATACATAGTATCGCGAACATTATTATAAATCTTTTTAAGATATACAAATTCATAGCACATTAATTTTATTTATCTCGTAATATTTAGCTAGCGTCTGCCATTTAAGCGGACAAAAATTTGTTTGTTAAGACATTATATAACAAATCTTTGAATTTTTCGTTTTTTTTTTGCACGACAATATGCATGCAGCATTATACATATAAACCTCCCTCTTGAATCACTCTATCTATTGCTGAAAACCGCATAAAAATCCGTTTAGTAGTTTAAAAGATGTTCAAAATTTTATGAATGGAGTATTTTAACAAAAACAGTAGGTATGTTATCACTCTTATCTCAATCTATCGTGATAGTTTACTATCTAGCGAAAATATTTAGCTTCTAAACATTGACCATTATATGTCTTTTTAATGTGTTAAAGATAATCTTGGTTACAATCCGCTTTGTATAAATAATAAGACAAGTTTATATTAACTTAGTTAAGAACACAACAAAATCTAGAACAGCGTGTTTTCTTGTATCAAAAAATAATTACGGTAGTATATTGTTTAGCTTGAGGATTTCAGTGTTACACATTGAAATCCTAAATAAAATAAAACAAGGAGAAATAGCCATACTCAAACAAAAAGCCATGATGGCCTAGTAGTGAGGCCCGACGATTCTCATGTGTATTTGGGAGACACAAAACATCGTGAGTAAACCTGCATACCCTGGGAGAATTTTTAGGCACTGGCAGTGGCTCAGCGTGGTGGCTTTCATAACTTTCTCTCCTACGTGTGAGGAGGACTGTACATACATACAAACTGTACTACACAAACAAAACACTACACATCACTTACACATACATGCAAGATTATTTTAAGCGATTAATTATATATATATTATAACACAAATTTTGCAAATTATGATACCATTATTGTATTAATTGTAATACCATAGTTCTTTTCCACTTAGTCTAAGTTAGGTGTAAATAAAGTAAATCCGATTTGGCTTAAGTACTAATAAAATTTCTAGTGTATGTTTTTACCTAAGATGAAGCTGTGGATTTAGTAAATAAATAAATAAATAACTGTGGGTGGTAAGTGGGCTGCTGCCTACTTTTTATTTTAAATCGCTAAACTTTTCCCTCCCCCAAGGCCCCGGGAGATGGGTTCCTGAGCTCTACGAAACGCAGCGATATAGCAATTACGCCTCATGGTACTTTTCCCAGCTTAGCCAGTACAATTAGCCAACTGCAGTCAATGACTGACTAAACCACTGTGACATTTATGTAGAATAGAGTTGACTCTCTCCTTATCATTCTTTATCGTTATGGATGAAGAGGATCTGCTGCGTCTTCCTTATGGGTAAAAGGCATGCCCATTGTTGCAATCATACCTAATGATAGTGTTGATGCAGCTTAAGGTAGACCGCGCTTGTTTAAAAAACCTATTCACCCTGACTTTGAAAACACTCGGCTTGTAAAATATGGGGAATACAGCATCCGGTAAAGCAATCCACTTCTTTGCGGTGCGGTTCAGAAAAGATTGACTAAGTCTTTTGGAAAGGATAAGTGGGATATCAACTACACGTAGGATTTCAAAAGGCTACAGAGGAACAAGATCATACAATTCCTGCGCACACTCTGCGAAAGACCTTAGTCTTAGATCAATTCTTCTTGCCCGCGTCAGGATTAGACCACAAATGCATTTTATTAACAAAAGTTTACTTCAATCGATAGACGTTCACTGCTGGGCAAAGGTCTCACGTAATGATGCTCATTGTGCCTGATCTTGCGCCGCCTGGCCCAAGGGGCTACCAGCGACCCTCCCTATATCTTCGTTCATCTTGTGGGAGTCTACCTACACTGCGACGTGCGGTGTGGGGTCGCCATTTCTGCACCTTCGGGCTTTTACATCAACCGGTTCCTGGAACTATGTGCCCCAACCATTGCCACTTCCGGTTCGTGATTCGTAGGGTTATGTCGGTGACTTTGGTTCTGCTAAAGATCCTTAGCAGAACCAAGTATGACCCTCTTCATCACCCGCCATGTAACTTTGAGCTTCCGCATGAGGCCCATAGTCAGCGACCACGTCTCGGAATCGTAGCTTATCACTGGCAACACACATTGTTCGACGACTTTGGTCTTCTGACACTGAGGGATATTGGTCGAACACTTTATTAAAGAAAGTAGGACATAATATAGATATAGTTTAATATAAATCAGAACAACCAAAACAACGATTTACTTACCAAATTTATTATGGCAATGATCTTAGAACCTACATCCAAACTTACACATAAACAACATTTTTCAAACGGGAAACACATTTTGTCTATAAGAAATACAATATGACTACTTTAAGGAAACGTTACAACTTTTCTTTTATTAATAAACAAAAAAAATTGACGTGTCACATATTTATTAAAGAAATATTAATTTGTAATGTTAATATACAGTAATTTATCTCTCTTTAGTAATTTATCTTAGTTATAATGTAAAATGTGTAAAAGTGTTTTATTAGACACGGGTTCGCAATAACTAAACATTGTATGAATCGCTGCTATCGTTAAAAAAGATTATCTGTGATACCGATAAAATACCTGTTACAAAACCAATTATCTAGTATATTCAATAAGATGGTCTGTACTTACTTTAATGATAGCATTTTGTACTTGAAAACTAAGCTATGCAGTTTGCTGATAACGAAATTCACATCTAGTTTTGTATATATATTGTCACTTAGAATTTAAAGCTAAGAAATCCTCGTGGATACCTGAAACACTCATGAGGGCTAAAACCTAGCGGTGCTCCTACATTACTCGGGGGGCCACGAGGAAGCGATGCGCCCGTTTAAGCCCAACCTGGACTAAATTACCAATAATTTACTCCGAAGCTTGCCTGGAGCACCTAGCGAGCCACCGACCACCTCACGGGAGTTCTCCTGGTAGCAGAGTTGCAGCTTCGGACTAAATGGCGCTCTGCTGATGCAGAGTTAAAGCTTGACATGTTGGTTGTAGTCAAGGATGACCATCTTCCCCCATTAAAGTGGAGACTAGGAAGAATCGTAGCAGTGCACCTAGGAAGTGATGGAATTATTCGGGTTGCTGACATTCGTACTTGAACTGGTGTGATACGGAGAGCATTTAATAGAATATGCCCATTACCCATAAGTTCTTGTGTCTTTCAACGCCCGGGGGGGTATGTTCAAACGCCTATTTAAAATATGAGGCAACGCAGTGACAATGTACTGTTGCTCTCAAATTGAACAGGAGTCTGTAAGAATCCTTTAGATTGTTAAATGCAATACGTCAGTCAAGGTGATTAAAGGACGTCGTACAAGCAAGTCTTTGTTATTTTATTGAATTAAAAAGGATTAACCCCCAGGTATCCCCGTGTCCTGCACATCATCCAACTGAGAAATAAATAAAAACGCTTCATTCGAGCAGGCTTTTACAGCATTTTTGGATCATCAAAAACAGTTATAATTTATTTTATTGCAAATACACAATTGATGATGATAATAAAGTTAAAAGTGCGTGCGTACAAAGTACACATGTCAGAAGTGAAACTTCTTTGGCAAACTAATTTTTAAATCTTGTGTATATTTATACAAATCTCGGAAATCTAAAGTTTCATCTTTAGATTTCCGAGACTTAGAGGGAGGGAAAACGGAAGATATGTTAGGACTTTAATTGTCATTAAATTATTAAAAGTAAATAAAAATGCCTCGTGTTTCTGTCAATATTAAAACTTACCTGACCTTCAAATGCATTAGCATAAAAACTGCCCATCATCATGACGCTAATCACGCGTGTCATCCGTATAAATTTTACATTCATGCGCCTAAAGAAGTTTCTCTTCAAAAAACTACATAAAACCTAAGGTTACGAGGGTGATTGCGCATTATGTTCTAAGAAGATTCCTCAACAATTCAGTCCAGTTTTCTTCTTATCAACATCAATTAAATTGATATTATTTTAATTTTATTTATTTACATTTTATTGTACACCACACAAAAAAAATAAAAAGAAGACCTAAACTATCTAAGTCACATCACTAAATGGGCAAAAGGCGGTCTTATCGTTTAAAACCTATTTCTTCCAGACGACCCTAAGGAAGAAGACTTAAGGTAGCTGTTGATAAATACACTACACACATTCATAAAGAAATATATCTAAAAATAGAATAAATATCATAATAGAATATATTTTATCTATTATATATCGGGAAAGTCCCACGTACGAAATATTGATCCGTGAAGTTGAAAGATTACGTCGTGATGTTTGCGAACGTATGTTTTTTTATTACTGGCAGGTTAGAGATTAAATGTGATTTCATCTGATGGTGAGTGATGCAGTCTAAAGAAGATAACGCGCTGACCTTTAAAAATGTGATTTTCCCCAAAAACATTTTTAAACAGCGCTGTACAGGAATACAATTTAACACAATCGATACATCGGCCCGACCAGGAATTTAACCTAGAGGAGACAGGCAGCGCCTGTTTGCGCACATCCTCCCGCCTCCGTGAATCCTCAGTTGGACTCATCCGGGACACCAGGGATGAATGCGAAAGTTGAGTATTGCTAGGCTTGCTCCCTCGCCGAGTCGTACACTGACCCATGGGTGGGGGTTTGTGCATTAAAGCATTTCTCTTGGTCTAACAAATGTTAATGACCGTCGGGATTCAAATATTTTATTTCTTTTACAACAGTAGAACATGTCTTTAATATATTATATACGTTTTTACAAAGTTGCAAACAGCTAAAGCAGAATTGTAATAAATTATCCTTAATTTCTTGTAAGTAGCTTGCGTTATGTTGAAAGAGATCATTAGATAAGATAAAATATATTTTTATCACATAACTATATACTACCGTTTCAAAATATTGACATCATGATATATTTTGTTAAGCCCCTGTTATATAAAATCTGCTTTTGTTTACTAAAGCGTATTTGCTCTTACGTTTTAAGTAGGCGTTTTCACAATTTTACAGTTTAATAATCAACATTACCTTAAATCATAGAGTTTGTGAGAAAAGATGAACAATTCTTGATGATTATTCTGTATGAAATAGCATAAAACATATTAAGCATAAAATAATTGTAGTTACTAATAGGTTCTCAAAAAAAACGAAGACATTTTGGAAAATATGTTATAATTAGTACTATCTATGATATTCCTTATAATACAGCCGTCTAAAAGTAAAAGTTTACTTAAAATGGTTCAGGTTTATGTAATTAAATTATGCTTATTTATAAACATTTGGAGGGCAATATTTAGTGCTAACACTGGGCTTTTCTGCCTAAAGATTTATATTGCAGATTTTACAAAATAGCCTATTTCACTCGCCAATATCAAATGTTTCTTTTTGTGTAAGAATTATAAAGATCTGTTTAGTTTCATTTTGTCCAGGCTCAAATTAGCCGCATGCTCGTGACGGTCATCCTGTGGAGAAACGTTGCTTTTTTGCCAGAACTTCAAAGAGGACCCAAATTTGAGTACCCAAGGTTGATCCTAGAGAGCAAGAAGTTCGGAATTCCTAACATATCTTCTTTTTTCCCCCGCTCTTAAGTTTCGGAAATCTAAAGATTTAGATTCGTATAAATGTAAACAAAACTTAAAAATTAGTTTGCCCAAGAAGTTTCATTTCTGGCATGTGTTATGCCTGACTTTTATTATTTTATTAATCAATATAATTTCGCAAATAAATATTGGTTATTATTCAATTCTTAAATCGGACTGAGTTCTTAATGAGAGTTCTATGTGATATATTTCATTTTAGTTTTTTTTTTTTTTGGGGACTGTTAATGTTTAGTAAACTTGTAATCATTGTGATTGTGATGAAAAAAATTGTGATTTTAGGAACTGACGTTGGAATATGAAACTCGTTTAAATGTGCACGAATAGCCAAATTCAAATTCTTTTTTGCAATTAAATGCCTAATGTGGCGTGCAAGGAATAATGAAATAAATTTACAACATAAATACAAACCTTAATAGCATATATTTTATTTATCATACTAAAAGTCAGCTGTGCCCCATGGGTTCCGCCATATTCTGCTACTTTGACTGCTCTACCGAGCGCCTTTTGTTTGATGCGGCGACCGACTGTAATGTGACATGTGATAGATGCATGAAATACTGGAAGCGATTAAAAAAATATCATTTGTCAAATACATTACGTCAATATTATAGGGTATAAAAAGGAAAGGATCAAACACTCTTCCTTGAGCAACTCCGATATCCAAATTTTCATCATCACAGAAAAAATTCTTCTTTATGTTATTCAATTCCTTTTACTTCGGTAAAAACTTTCAATAAGTTTCCTATCACTTGCCATCGGGTGAGATAATCGGTAAGTGCTAAATTAAATAAACTATAAAAATATTTAGATGAACGCACCTTTACTTCTACCTATTAATGTCCCAGGGTTGGGTATATGTCTCCTAACTAATAAAGGAGGAGAGATGGTTTTAAAAGCTATATAACCACCTTGCCAATGCACTGATTGCAGGCTATACAATTGCTTCAGGGATATACGAGTTTTCTCACGATGTTTTTCTACAATATTGAATTTCCATTGAGTGTAAGGGATCCCATAGCTAAACTAACTAAGCTATTTTAATGAGCAACACGTTAAAAATTTCGCTAATTCAACGAATATCTATTTGCAATAGGATTTACTGAACATTAGTTTGATTGTAATTCGTAACTTGTTCATTACGTATTTTAAACAGGATAAAATGTCGGATATTCTAGCAACTATAATACTTTTCCTGTAATAAAAACCCATACATAATTAGTTATCGCAACGCTGTTATTGTTTATGTTACGGACAAGGGAAGGAAATATCAATATACATCGTCCCGATATATTCCAAAAGTATTGACATATGTATAACAAAAACTATCGTTTTAACCATATAACTTTTAAAGAGTATTAAAATCCTTTTTTTTAACATGAATTAGCATTTGACAATCTTAATGTTATTTTAAAAATAATGTAAATAATTTTATGAAATCTTTCTGTGAAGACCCTAAAAGATTTTTTTCTGTTTTGTTCTCTTTTATTTGAGTTATAATAAATAATATTACATTATTGAACGGAGAAGAAATAGTATTATTGAATAAGTAATAAAGAAAGAAATATTGAAAATCGGAAGAATCGGAATGGAAACATCAATTTTTTTTATATAAGTGACCTCGCGTATGACCTATGCGCGAGATTATCACATATTAAAAATATTAAAATAAATATTGATATAACTGTAAATCAAATTCAATCTTATCGTACAGGGTTAAAGTGCATTTCAATGATATAAAATTTCCTTAATGTTATTACAATGCTATTTGATGTTTGTGTCACTTTAAAATGTATTTTAATGAAATAAATTAAATTTTTATTTTATTTTTATAAAAGTATTAACCTTCCTAATAAGTTTAAATCTAATCTTAAACAATGAATTGCACTTTAGTTTTTATTCTGAAACCTTTGCCTATTGATATCTCAAATAACGAATTATAAATAAAAATTCCATACGTTTTTTGTCAATGTTAGAAATTAATAATTAAATATTTTTTTGGATTTCCAATTTTTATTTTATATTTTATGAATAATAGTATATTAATTTTTAAATGACGAGTGGCAAATTAAAATGCTACATGTTATTTGTAAATATTAAAAATACCTGACCTTCACACGAATTTGCATAAAAAACGCTGCACGTCTTCGTGACCCCAACCACGCGTTTTATCCATAAAAAATTTACCCCCATGCGCCTAAAGAAGTATAAATTCAAAAAAATAATAAAAGTTAATTAACTTCGCACAATAATAAGGATAACCAGTAAATAGGTATTATCTATGTGAATAACGGTGATTAGTGATTGTGCCGTGTTATAGCAAAACTAAATCAACAATTTAATATTCCTCGATATCGTATATAGACATATTTTGTTATTATAATTTAAAAAAGGTTAATTATTTTTTAGTGTACACTCAAAAGCCAAATAATTTCTTTAATCAGTGGCAATTAAGATATACAATCTGAGTGAGTATTATATTTACTTAACAAAAGTGATTTATAAATTAGAGTAGGCGTAGCATGAAATTCCCATTTTGATTATATTTCATATTTATTACACTGCAACAATGTTTACTCAAATGTGCTAGACGAGGAATTCACATAATAAAATAATGTTCCTTTTCCAAAAAACTGTAGAACAATTTTTCATACGCGATATTCGTATAAATTGGTCGAAATTATTGCTATAATTGTTGCTAGTATCGGAGAACATCAAACCGTCTGGGAGCCTTCAACGTAAACGTTGCTTAGATTGAGTTATACCAATAATGATAGAGTAATTCCTCTTTATAGATGTATAAGATAGTCGGCAAAGCCATATATCTATCTTTTGAAGATATCTAACCAGATCCATTTTATCTTTTAAATTTGTTGTAATGGCTTCTATATCTTGATTTTTTAAGCGAGTTTCACGAAAGTATGTTCTGAAGATTAGTTCCATGATGGGTTTGCCACACACAACCTCTTTTTGTTGGTGCTTCGGCCTTGAAGTTGGCACAAAATTGATTGGGTTTGGTCACTTGGTGAGTTTTTATTTCAAGTTTAAGACAAAATTAAATTGCAATTACCATTTACAGAAATTTTACCTTAATTGTAACTAAACAAATTCTATTAATGCAATTAAACTCTTTAGTTTTTTTTTTTTATTAAAAGAATAATATATAAAAAGACATAATTTGCTTGCCATTACATATTTTCATTGGTCAAGTCGTCAGCTTGTGGGGTCAGCTTCAGATATGTGGGTTCCAGTGGTCAAATTAAAAAAATCATACAGAGTGTTCCATTAAGAAATTCTCAGTATTTGCCTATAGTTTGGCACCTAAAACTTCACCTCAATGCCTCGGAGAGCACCTAAAGCTGTTGGTCCTGCGTTTAATATCTGTGTGAGATTGTTGTCACATGTGACTATGAGATAGAAGGAATAGATAGTGCACTTGTGTTACCGCTTATATTTGTGTCCTATATTTGTCAACGTGCAGTGGAGCAGCGTTCTGGGTCTATACTCTATTATACTGGCTCTACTATGAGTTAGGATGCCTGAGCCTAGCAGAAGCATGTTAAGAGGTGGCTTCTTACTTTCATGTTTTCTGGTCAACAATATAATAAATATAAGTTTGTAAAATTACAACCAATTACAATTTGTAAATTGAACTCCAAATAAATACAGACTAAACCTATATTTGATATTGAAACAGAAATATGGTTCTTTTTTATATATAACATTATTCAACTAAGTAATTATTATATACTGTCAGCAGATGTACTGTCTAAATTCATTTTGCAAAATTTGTTAAGATATTTTATCATAGACAAATTTGATGACACTGTATTTTATATTTGTATATAAGATAAGATTGTGAAATACTTCCACGACTACATTTCAATATTTTACAATTGTGATTATATCTTTTGTTGTTAATGTTTTGTTTATATACCACATCAATTACTGTAGCAATCAGAACTGAGAAGGTATTTGTAGTGATAAAATAATACATAAACTGGTTACTATTTCAACTTTTTTAAATCTATTTAGAAATCCATTAAAGGCATTTAAGTAGGTGTCTGTTAAAACTGTATAGGATCAAAAATATATATTTTTTGAAGTGAAAACTTCTGTAGGATCTGAAGCAAAAAAGCAACAGTAAAAACATGTTTAAATTCATAAGATTTTTGGTGGGAGAAAATGAGATAGGAAGCATTATACAGTGTTTAGTTCTGTTGCTAAGGGGTTCACTAGATACATATAGGTGCCAGTTAAGGGGATTATTTCTATAGATAAGGAAAAAGAGATTTAAGCCAGTGTAATTTTAGTACTGGACCATCACATATCTATTATGTCTATGGGTGATGAAATTTGTCGCTATATTCATTATGATATATGTTTGTACTCTTTAGTTGGTGTCGTTAACGATGATGATAGTGTGCTCGCTGTTTGCATCAGACACCCATGGGTTGGTGGGCACAGTGGAAGATGGTGAGGATCACATCTATACCACCTGGTACAAGATTACAGTGTCTATGGCCATCATCTCTGTGGTGCATGTGCTCCTGGCCTGCACATTACTCTATGCTTCGTTCAAGGTATACTAGCTGATGTCCTGTTCATTTTTTAATTGTCTAGGTTCTTTAAGGCTTTTAGGTGTGACAGTCAATATCGCTAGTGACACATGAATGCATAAATGATATTTTACTGTCTATGACATTCCACAACAGAATGTTGATTATCTACAAATAGTTTATACCTTTTTAGTAATTACCACCATCTGTAAAATATAAAAAAAGCTTAAGGTTTTGTCTGGATTGGAGCTCGTCAATATTTTTTTTTATGTATTTTAAAAATGTATCTCTATTTATATTAATATTTCTAAAAGTAAAAGCAAAAGGTTTCAATTCATCACAAAAAATGCCAAAATGAAAAGTCACGTGTCCATGAACGCTCAATGATTGGACATTACGCTTATGACGTCATAATTATGTATTTGTTTTTATATTTATAATAAAATAAGGACCGCCGACTTTTTATTATTGCCTAAATATATCTTGATTAATCTTACATGTATATTGTAGCAGCCCATTAGCGTCCCACTGCTGGGCACAGACCTCACTTATAGGACAGAGGGTATATTGTATCTTTACATATAATTTTAGTAAACATGAATCTTAATTTCTACATCAGATTATCTCACGTAAACGACCTATCCTGAACTCGCAATCGATGCAATCCCAGTCAAATCATGGACATTCTTGATTGTTCTCTACACGTCGTATACATAGAGGACTTGAAAAAATCGAAACGTTAGACTATCGCAAAACCCACTAAAACTCAACGGAACCTTCATCATACATTAGTGGGACAGCCGAGGATCGCTCTTTGATGTCATGGATAACTCCGATTGAAAAGAGAGTTTACGAAAGTAGGAGGATGTGCGCAAATATACGCCACCTGGTATCTCATCTCTTTCATCGGTGAGAGGGAGCATCGAATGCGTTTTCCCTCTATCATTAAGAGTCAATTAGCCTAAATTCTTCCTTAGCGGAACACATCACTATTGCTGGCTTGGTTCGTGGTGATGATGATCCTGTATGTGGCAGCGCTGGGCTACGTGACCTACTCCATAACCTTCGACTTATCAGATACAGAGACAGACATATTCCTGTCTTTACTGGAAGGAATAATATTCTTTGGTAAGTTGTCATTCTACTGAATCTGTTATAATTAATTATAAACGGTTAAAAATTAATAAAAAAAACCCGTGGCTATAAATGCGCAACTATTGGTCGCTATGTTTGTGACGTCATAGTGACCTCACAATGACTACTTAGAAAATATACCCATATTTCCGTTCCAGGTCTCCTAGCGTACTGCTGTCTGTGCGTGACAAGCTTCTACCTAATGCTGTTGAACTCCAAGGACATGGAAACCCCTTACAAAGTCGACTACTAAAGGCAATGGTATTATTGTGTGCTGTAAACTTTGATCATTCGCTTTGATTGTTGTTGTTGTTGTAAGTGTTCCTACAAGAGCTTATTTAGTGCTATTTTTTGTTTATTTAATAGATTTAGCGCAATATCACATTACGGAAAAGAAAATCATTTTAAAAATGTCTCTTCCGATGGTTGTATGACATTTTATTCCATGTTCGAATTATTTAGTGCTCAAAATTGAACAGATCGAAACTTTAAAAACATAATTTGTAACAACTACCTCATAATGTATTATATAATACCTAATAATAATAATTATTATTGGACATATACTTTAAATAAACATTGTTATACCCATAAAATATTTGCATGTTGGGATGTGATAGCTCAACTATAATCATTCCACCTATGTATATGATGAGGAGTGATGTATAATAATGCATATCGCATACCGCATTTTGATGAAACTACCGAGATACTGCAGTGCTTCGGGTATGTTCCGGACTACTTCGCGATTATAAGATCTCGAATCGCATCATTTTGGACTCGCATTCGTGACTCTCAGAATACTATCCTCAAGATGTGTTCGGAGTGCCCGAAGAATTCCATTCTTAAGTATTGGCTTGCAGTTCATCGTGACAAAAAAAAAAAAGTACAACATGCTATTAATTTGTACAAATACGAATATTTTTATTATTATTATTAATTTTAATTTAAGTTTTGATTTTTTCTGTATGTTTTATGTATTTGTTTTGTTTTTTATGTTGCTAAACTGTAAACTGGGACAAGTGCCTTTTAATAAAGATAAATGAAATAAAATTCATTTCATTATCTCACATGTTTAATAGCTTTAAGCATATACGGGTTTCATAGGTTATAAACAGTGAATGTTGTGGTTTTCACAACTTATGAAATATTCAATAATATTGGTTTCCATTGATAATATATTGGTCGTCTGGTTTTCCTCGTTAATGACATTTGTTGCCATTCTTCAGGATTTAAGGGCCGTCTATTATAATATATAATGAAGACGTATAAGACAGATATGTTATAAACATTTCATAAAAAGTTGTTAGTTGTATAAATTACTGCTAGGAATAAATCTTAGATGTTTATTTAAGTGTTTTATTTGATGTATATAAAAATAAGTATTGTATATTGGAAACATTTAATAGGCAGAAATAGTGGTCTATGTTTTTAAGTAGCTCGATTTTTTTTTTATGTAATGTAGCCTTAATAAAAAGAAGCACATCAAAAAACACTTTAAACGATTACAGTTTCATGTTTGATTTTTGTTGTCAGTTTTGCATTTACTAAATAAATCGGTAGTTAACTTTTATTTATATATCGTGTGGTTTTTAAACATTTTATTTTGAAAAAAATTAAATTATACCACATCTAAAAATTCATAAACTGGTATTCGTCGTAGTTTAAAGAAAAAAGCTTTCTGTACACCGTTGATTTATTAAAAAAAATTTACATTACATCATTACATAGCATCACGCCTCATTCCCTTCGGGGTAGGCAGAGACAACATCCTTCCACTTGCCACGATCCTTGCATATCTCCTTCGCTTCTTTCATTCTCATTAAACCTTTCATACAAGTTCGTCGGTTTAGAGTACTCTTGACCTGGCCGTTATTTAAAATGTCCTGGATTTGGTCCAGGAACGTTCGCCTTGGTCTTCCCCTTCCAACTTTCGCATTCACTCTTGACTCATAAATCCTTTTTGTCAGTCTCCTTTCATTCATTCTCTCTACATGCCCAAACCATCTAAGCATACCTTTCTCAATTTTAGTCACTACGTCTTCTTTTATACCACAACGTTCTCTTATCACACTATTTCTCACTCTGTCACTCAGTTTTAATCCACTCATGCTTCTCAACGCTCTCATCTCTACCGCATTTATTTTACTTTTGTGATTCTTCTGCCATACCCAACTTTCACTACCATACATAAGTGTTGGCACCAACACTCCAGCATGCACTGCCAGTCTAGCCCTTTGAGACACCATCTGGCTATTCATAAAAGCATGCAGAGCACCATTTACCATATTCCCTGCATTCACTCTCCTTTCGATATCACTTTCACATGTTCCATCTTTTGTAAATTTAGATCCCAAGTATACAAATTCTTTCACCTCTTCCACTTGTTCCCCATCTATCAAAATATTGCCATTCATCATAGATTCATCTCGTTCAAAAAGCATAACTTTCGTTTTGTTTACATTCACTTTCATTCCTTTCCCTTTCAAAGCTTCATTCATAATATTTAGCATCTCCTGAAGCTCGTTAGCGGATGACGCAAGTATTACTTGATCATCAGCGTAGAGTAAACATTTGATGAGTAATTCATTCATTCTTAACCCATACATACATTCTTTTAAATCTGTCAAACATTTATCCATGAAAAGGTTGAACAGCCATGGTGACGCAACACATCCCTGTCGAACACCTCTTTCGACAGGAAACCACTCCGTGTACGCTCCGTTTATTCTGACACAGGCACTAGAACCCTCATAGAGAGACTTCAATGCTTGGATCAGACAACCGCTCACCCCATACGTAGATAACGTTGACCACAGCTCATTCCTCACCACTCGATCATAGGCCTTTTCTAAATCTACGAAAGCGCAATAAACTTTTTTTAAATAATAAAAATATTTTTTTAAATAAGAATAAGTGTGTGATGAGGGATTTTTGATGATGCTTCTGCAACACAATAGTATAAAACATATTGAGTATAACGATAATTTTGGTTACAAAAAAAAAGACATTTTGGAAAATATATTATAATTTCTTTACCTATATACAAAGAATTAAAGGTCTACTAAAAATTATTTATTTTATTTATTTGATTTGAAGGGTAATAATTAGTATTACACTGCGCTTTTCTACATAACGTTTTATATAGATATACTAGATAGACTCGCCAATAGCATATGTTTCTTCTTGTGTAAGAAAATTTAGAATTTGTTTGGATTCATCCATTTTATCAGAGCTCAAATTAGCCGCATGCTCGTGACGGCTATCATGCGGAGAAAGGTTGCTTTTTTCGGACAACTTCAAAGAGGACCCTTATTTGAGTACTCAAGGTTGATCTTAGGGCAGGGTATCCGGAAAAAGAGCCCCTGGTAGACGCATGGGGTATTGCTTGGACGATATACGGAAGTGGACCAGTCATAACTACGATCAATTAAAAAGAAGAGAGGACTTTTCCACCGACTGACTGCCAAATTTCATTTTGAAGAATACACTCAGTGATGATGATTTTATCCGATAATAAATCCCTTTATTTCCTCAATTTTCCAGAATAAAAACAATAAACATGCATAAACTTATCCTAAGCGCTAACGCATGTGTGTACATTGGTACGAGGGTGTATAATAACTACTTAAATACATAATTAAAATACCCTGGACCCCAAAACTAGGTAAGCCCGCGACTTAGGGGCCAGTGTCTTGTCTACATATTTAAAAGTAATAAATAGAAGTGGTTGTATTTGAGAGAGAGTGTGTATATTCGCGACTGTGTATTTTGTATAATGCAGGGATGTGCCAGTAATCACCACGCTTGGCAGGCGGGTTGGTGATTGCAGCGCTGACCCTATCGCACCGATAACGCATCGGTTAGGAGCATTTCAGCCAACTAATGAATGGTTATACCGCCAATATCAGTCGCCAGAGCCTCGTCGGTTAATCGGCAGGGTGTACCGCGGGCAGGTGAGGTTGGCAATCGGAGAGACTGACTGGGCTACGTCTCTCCCTTACACCCCCTTGTATGTGCTGCCCCACCCAGTAATAGTTGAAAACTCTGTGCTCGAAATAGTAGATGAGAATATCTACCTAGGACACTCAGTGCAGTTGGGCAGATTAAATTTTAGAGAAAGAGGTTAACCGCCGAATCCAACTCGGATGGGCTGCGTTCGGAAAATTGCGTCAAATCTTTTCGTCGAACACTCCTCAGTGTCTAAAAACAAAATTATATGAACAATGCGTGTTGCCAGTGATGACTTACGGTTGCGAAACATGGCCAAGGACTATGAAATGAATGGCCTTATTAGGAAGCTCAGGATCACACAGCGGGCGATGGAACGAGCTATGCTCGGAGTATCTCTTCGGGATCAAATCCGAAACGAAGAGATTCGCAGAAGAACAAGAGTTACCGACGTAGCTCGAAGAGTCGCCGAGCTGAAGTGGCGATGGGCAGGGCACATAGCTAGGCGAACCGATGGACGTTGGGGTCCCAAGGTACTGGAGTGGCGGCCGCGTACCGGTAAGCGCAGCGTTGGTAGACCCCCCACCAGATGGACAGATGACCTGAAAAGGGTCGCCGGAAGCCGATGGTTGCAAACCGCACAAGACCGTGTATTGTGGAAATCCTTGGAGGAGACCTATGTCCAGCAGTGGACGTCCATCGGTTGAGATGATGATGATGGTACGTACACAAATGGAAATGTAATATACGTGTGAACACATAGCCTGTGTCAGTCATATCTCTACTCTGTTGTATAACATGTAGTACTG
>JACTOM010000092.1:313580-361533 GCA_015832385.1 Elymnias hypermnestra | reverse complement strand
AGACTGACAAAAAGGATTTATGAGTCAAGAGTGAATGCGAAAGTTGGAAGGGGAAGACCGAGGCGAACGTTCCTGGACCAAATCCAGGACATTTTAAATAACGGCCAGGTCAAGAGTACTCTAAACCGACGAACTTGTATGAAAGGTTTAATGAGATTGAAAGAAGCGAAGGAGATATGCAAGGATCGTGGCAAGTGGAAGGATGTTGTCTCTGCCTACCCCTATGGGAATGAGGCGTGATGCTATGTATGTATGTTGATTTTGTTATTCTATAAAGATCCCTTGTTCGGTATAGGCCTCCCGCAGTTTCTCCCATTTTATTGTCCCTAGGCTTTTTTTTCCAGCCGTTCGTGTTAAATCGTAATTTCAACGTGCTTTCGATACAAATAAACAATCAAATAATGTAATTAAAATACGTAAATAGAGAACCTTTAATCTCACAGTAAAGACCTTTAAATTAATATCACATTCTTATCAAAATCGCAATATCTTACGATAAGCCCGTAGCACCGTACTAGTGTTTTATTTGCTATTTTATCGTCGGCGAACCGATTTATTCTAGTGATAACGCGTGCTCCGGTGAAATAACACGCCATGACAATTTCACGACCGTACCAAGGATTGACAACGTTTAAAAATAGCTTTTACATGTGTTTTCTACTGAGTTCTAGTGTTACGTGTACTGTTTACTGAATATATTAAGCGTCTTAGTCATGAGTGTGCCGATGGTTAAGTACTGTTGCTGTCGCTTCAGTTTGCATACAGGCACCTTGGTTATTGGCTACATTTATACAGTGAGTGTCAAGTTTTAACTAGTTGTGTATGGTCGCGTTAATCTCGGGAACTACTGGTCTGATTTAAGAAATTCTTTCAGTGTTAATAGCCCATTTATTGAGGCAGGCTATATATCATCACGCTAAGCCCAATAGGATCGGTGTACGAATGAAGAATGTCTCAAATTCGGCATTCTTTTCTTTTGAGAGCTTTCGCTGCGTAACTGGTTAAAGTTTAGCAAAAATCATGTAAATTGTTCCCCCTTTAGAAGTTTGTGAATGTGTTTTTATAAACATGTTCTTTCTCTACTCGTTCCTTCGTACCTGAAGATCGTGTTCCTGGTAGGATCCTAATCTCAAAACGGTCCATGCTTTCTAATAGCTTCTGTTGGTAGCCATCTTTGCTTGCGTATAGAACGTAGTACGAGTATGTTAGGTCTCTGTCAGCTACGAGATCTTTTCCGTCCGTGTTGTTTTTCCAAACTGAAGTCTTTCTCGCCTGATGATATGTCCAAAATAAGCCAGAATTCGTTGATAACAGAAAGGGTGAGAGTCTAACTCCGATTCCGAGTTGCGACAGAATAGATGCCTTTGTGCGTTTAGGAAGTTTGTGCCCAAGGAATTCTAAGGATGCGACTCCAACACATTTCTAATGCATTGCAATACCATGTGGTACAGGTTGTCATATGAGGGAGAGATCGAGAGAAAACTAATCTGTATACGATAGAAATGCTTATTTTAACGCTGGAATTGGTGTACATTTGACAACCCTGCTGGCGCAAGTACTCGGCTTGCTAGCAGAACTCCCGGGTTAGAGGTCTGGCAGGGCCAGTTTAGAAAGGTGCATTTCGTAATTTGAGTCCTCTATATTATAGTCTATCCCCTCCCCCCCGCGCCGAAGCTGCGATTGGGTAGCGATAGAGTCTTTTGCAGACTCTAATCATAGACCAACTACAAAGTTCACAGATACATAACAGTAAGAGACAACCTCTTATGGTTTTTACAAAGCATCGTACCGGAAGTCAAATCTCTTGCTTGGTGGTACGTCTTTGCTGGTAGGGTGGTAAGTAGCCAGGGCTGAAGCCTTTCACCAGTTCGAACTCAGACAAATAGGAAAATCCAATTTCCTAAATGTGCTAGCAAAGCGAGTAGTCGCATCACTGTGCCAGCGAGATCGTTAGTCTGGACTGGTAAGAGGCTTCGACTCTGGCTAGTTACCACTCTACCAGCAAAGATGTGTAGTCAAGCAAGTGTGGGTAGCATGTTTCGTCCCTTACCTTTATGCGAAATCACACTCGAGCACTAGTCTGTTAGTCATAAATAAACTTCAAATTTAGTACCATTTTCGTAATGTAGATACTCTATAAAGTAGGAGAACCTTTTATTTAGTTCTATAAATAATGCCCTAAGTGTTCAGAAACTATGAGGGTATGACAAGGAAAACGAAATTAATTATATGACGTTATCAACTACAATTACTTAAATAGTTACTTAACGAGTTCCTTAATGTAAAATAAAAACTAAGACCTATAATTTATAGTGATTAATTGTTTAATGAATTATTCAATTCACTGATATTTTTCCTATAAATTCTAGATCTTTCGATTACATTTAAAATCTCTACTTAAGTCGTTCCCAATTATGTTTTGATGTAAATAACGAGTTTCTTGGTGAAATCAACATTCTGAACCAGTGGATGATTTGGTGCTTCAAAACAGTTTGATAAGCCTACTTCATTGAAGAACATTTTTAAATATTTATAAGGCAACCTATTAACATCCCACAGCTGGACACAGGCCACTTCACTCATAGGAGAGAGATTTTGGACCATATACTCACCACTCTAGTTAATATGTTTTATTTACACATATATAGACGTATTCTTGTAAATAACTTTGTTTATGTAGATATTGTACATGTAATATCCATGTCTATTTCTTTATTAATACCTTCCACTTTCTTCTTTCTATGACGGTCTCCCTAACCACAGGGTTGTCTGGAACAAATGACTAGTTATCGATAAGACAGCCCAATTCCACACTAGATCTAGTTTTTGTTAACTTAATGTACTTTTATTTCGTCCATTTTTGTGTTATCCAATAAAGTATATATCTATCTATCATCTAGATTAAAAAATTAGAAAGAGCTATAATTTATAGTAAACTTACAGACTTATTAAGGTCGAGACCTTGAAGGCAAACATAATGTTTCACTGCGATAGCGATGCAGTATTATAGCACAAAAAAACCAACAAGAGAAGTACCTACCGTGAGCGTCATACGGTCCATTTTAGAAATCTAAACTTTGTTTGTTCAAGCAGGCTTATCAAATGCTCTAGAATCGTCAAGTTTGCCCATTTAGTACTAAATCTTTAATTGCAAGGATACATCTACCGATAAGATATCAAAACGAACTTCAGGGTTTTTTTGGTGTGTACTTAGGTGGCAGCCCTACTGGCTTTTACAACATTATCGGAAGATTGCCAATGGCTGCTGAAAGCTCAGCCAATGGCAATTAGAAGACGAGGCCTTAAAAAAGCTAATCCAAAGGGAAAGGCTGCTTTAGCTATGAGCTATATTAAACTGAGCTGTACAGTCAGTCAGTAATTGACCAAAATTTGGGCTTGAACACTACTACAACTAAAGAAAACTAACTTTCTTTCAGGTGTGGTCTCTCTTGGAGCTATTAGGTTATAGTCTTCTCGTCACTCTTGCGCCTATTGGTCGCAATGGCACCATTTCTGGACATAAATATGTATTGTATATCACAGCAGCTACTGTCAGTGGGATCACTCTGCTTTGCTCCATCCTGCTCGTTGTTGGAGCACATAAGGTAAGGAGAAATCCATATCAAATGGGATAATGTAGTAATCTTTGTACTTTATGAGACGCTGAACTAACTTTCCCTTCGAAGTCTATTGAGCTGTTAGTCCCAATGCAATAAATGGTACACCTCAACATTTATAATATTCAAAACGTGTGTCAAGTAAGAAGGAGTGTATCTGCAAAAGGTGGGGAAAAAATGCTAAGGTTTGTTAAAGAAGGTCTTCAAATAAGACTGGTTCTCGACTTGGAACAAGGTTATGAAGTAGGACTATTTGACTATGGATAATATATATTTGTAAGACGAAGGTTGTTATTATCAATAATACCATCTTCTTGATGCATAATTGTTTCTTTAAATAATAGAAGTGCGTCTGACTCAAGTGTCGACAAAATGAATGACACGCTCTTTTTTTTTCAAAGTGTGTAGTTGCTGTTAGCCCTACTTTGACAGCGTAACCTAGAGGGGTGGCGAGCTCAGAAGCTCCGCCGAGGGGTGGGCCCGTAGAAGGGCCCTGCTGTGTCGTGGGGGAAACGTTGCTCTAAGGGCAACTCCTGCGAGGCTTGGATCTAGGCTTAGAGCAACGTTTGGTGCTGCTGAAAAGGACAATCGGACAGGTGCTTAGTCTTGACGCCCATGGGTCCGCGATAGCGGGGACCTCGACTTCGCCGGCGAAGACCCTGTGTATGTGTGTAATAGTGTCCGGGGCGTTAAAAGTAATCTGGTCATCTGGATCGTCAAGGACGTGTTTGGGCCGCCTCTTCCAAGGCGGGATGTTAAGCTTAATCCCAGAAGAGGCGGCATTTCCAATGAGGGGGTTGAGATGACTGACTGCTCTTTTGAAGTAGTCTACGGAGATCCTTTTAAAATAGTTGTTGACCGTTGCGAGGTCGAGGTCTCTGTGGAGATGCGCATGGACCAGCGGGCGCCCATGGCTATGCGCATGAATTTGTTCTGCAGCGTCTGGAGTCGAACCAGCCACATGAAATTTTTTTTTTTTTTTATTCGATGTGTGTAGTTGCTGTTAGCCCTACTGGCTTTTACAGCGTAACCGAGAGGGGTGGCGAGCGTAAAAGCTCTGCCGAGGGGTGGGCGCGTAGAAGGGCCCTGCTGCGTCGGGGGAAAACGTTGCTCTAAGGGCGCCTCCTGCGAGGCTCGGATCTAGGCTTAGAGCAACGTTTGCTGCTGCTGAAATAGACAATCGGACAGGTGCTTAATCTTGACGCCCAATTGTCCGCGACTGGTGGCCGCGGCCGGGGTGCGTCAGATAGCGGGGACCTCGTCTTCGCCGGCGAAGACGCTGTGTGTGTGTGTTAGTGTACGGGGCATTGTCAATTGTAATCTGGTCGTCTGGGTCGTCAAGGACGTGTTTGGGCCGCCTCTTCCTAGGCGGGATGTTTAGCCTAATCCCATAAGAGGCGGCATTTCTAATGAGAGGGTTGGGATGACTGACAGCTCTCTTGAAGTAGTCTACGGAGAGCGTTTTGAAATGATTATTGACCGTTGCGAGGTCGAGATCTCTGTGGAGATCGACGTTGCGCATGAACCAGCGGGCGCCCGTGGCTATGCGCATGAATTTGTTCTGCAGCGTCTGGAGTCGAACCAGCCGGCGTGCAGGAACGTGAGCGAACACTACGCTCGCATAAGAGAATATGGGGCGGATGCAAGTTTTGTAGAGTGTCACCTTGTGGCGCAGTGACAATTTACTCTTCTTGCAGATCATGGGTTGACACTCTCTCACTCCGCACGTCTTGTATAACCGAGTGAGAGGTAGTGTTGATAGTGGGGAGCGTAACGACGGATGACGCGTTGTTTATTTCTGAAAGGACTGACGTCACAATAATCGCAAAATCGTGCGATTATTATTCTATTATTTCGCGCCGATATATTCATGTTACTCCAGGTTTCTTTTGGCCCATGGTCTTATGACGACAGAAAACGGAATTAGTCATTGCAATGCAAAGACTATAAGGTTCTAGATGTATACGGCCTCTATTTAATAAGGGACATCAGTCGTGTCCTGGACGACTTGATCAAGAAAGTCAAATGAACCTAGTTTCTTTTCCAGACAGATTATTTCTTATTATCGAAGCTTTTCAAAATTGTTTTGTTAACAAAGACCTTACTAGTATATATTATAATTACTCAGATGGTTAGTAGAAGACAAAGAAGACAAAAAGCGTGGGAGTGAATGAATTGCTCTATAATAATAAAAAAAAAACGTACACCCGACTGAGTTTGTTGTGGGCTCTTCTCAGATCAGGGCGCGAAGGAACCCTCGTAACTTTAGATTGTAAGTCGTTCTTTTATGTTATCATCAGTCATTCATTTAAATAATAAATAGAAAAAAAAACGATATTTGACGATTCAAAAGTGCTGTAATAGGCCTACTTGAATAAAGATATTTTGACTTGACTTGACTTGACTTGAGCCCTAAACTACTTAAGTTCGTGTGTTTCAGAAACTAGCCTCACTTACGTTGCCATGGACGATAGTTACGGGCATCCTAACCGCGATATTCTTCACTATGTGCCTGACTGGTATTAGCCTTATTCTCCAGGATAGTGGGGAAATGCTGGAGGTGGAATCTATCATTATTTTTGTGCATCTCACTAGGGCTTGTAAGTATTTTTATGTATTTTATAATATTGTAGACGCTAACGAATGCCTGAATAATGATAGATGGGAGTTCCTATTTACGTCATATAATTGACTTCTTCCAGTAGCAATAATTCTAGTATTAGCAACGGAAGGTAAATGGTTTATTTATGTACAGTCATATCCGGACATATTCCTTACTACACGAAAACTTACTGGAACCACATTCATATATGAATAGGGTACCAGGAGTTCATTTGTACAACTTTCCCTGATCCTTTGAAAGTATATACTACATACGCGGGGTTGGAACATGACCTCAACGAAGACCAGGATAAAGTAGCAACATTATATTGCTGCGTTTCGTTTCGGGATGAGGCAGACCGAAATCCTGAAAGGATGTGGCTTGCAATATATCCTGACACCCACGAAATCCTACTGGAATGACCTCTTCCCATATCAGGAGTCACTTGTACAGCTTTCCCTGATACTTCCAAAATATTTACTATACGCTCTGATATGAAACAAGCCCTAATTCAGCATCAAGTCAATATTGTATAGCTGCGTTTCTTTTAGGGATGAGGAAGACCGGGAGTATGAAATTTAGTGGCTTGCACAAACGCAGAAATAATTCTAATGATTGTGCAAATGGTACATATGATGATATGTTGTCTTTGACTCATTGACTGTCTTATTGATTTAGTAGTCAGGCCCCAGGGCCGAGTCTCAAGTCGACCGAATTCAAAAAATTAACTTTGCTTTCTTTTTTACGAAATTATCAATTTGACCGATCAACCACTTGGTGAATTATGTATATATTTTTCAGGTATATCGGTCTATTGTATCGTGGTAGTACACAGTCGACATAAACAGATGATGTACGAGGAAGATGAGAGAAGATTCCAACGTTCCGGAAGAATATATCAAGCCGTACACACTAAAGATCAGGCTTTATGAATAAACTGTGTTCAACTGATAATGAGACAATGTATAGAATCAAAATATTATCCTTTATCCAAACAAATTTAAGAATTCCTTTTGAATCAAAAGTCAGCTGTGTTCGTTGTTAATGAATAAACTTTATGTGTCCCTTAACTAAAGTTAAGAGGATTGTTTCTATAGCAAATGGATCCCCTAACTATGTGATGCTTTGAAGAATGTTGTTGACTTAAATCACTTAGTCGGAGGTAAACTATTATAAAAACGATTTAAAAAGAAATTGCACCATTAATTTAGTCAAATTGAGTTAAAATTGAATCAAGATGAAGTAAAATCAAATTAAAATTATTGTATTTTATTAATCAATATAATTTCGCAAATAAATATTTGATATTATTCAATACGTTTTGATTAAAAACACGGAGTGTGTTCTGAATGAATGTTCTATGTGATATAATTTATTTTAGATTTTTGTATTATTTTTAAGGATTGTAATGTATAAACTTGTAATAATAATAAATAAATTCGAATTGTTGTTAAAATATGTGTTCGTTTTATCCCATATTTATAAGGGAAAATAAAAAATATTGTGATTTTATGAACCGACGTTGCAATATGAAACTGTTTTAAATGAGCACGAATGGTCAGCTGATGCGACCCATGGGCTCCGCAATGTTCACATTGGCTGCTCTGCCGAGCGTCTTTTGCTTTAATGCCGCTACCGGCTGTAATGTGACATGTGATGAAATGGAAACTGGCACACAGATTAAGTCAATGTTATAGGGTAAGAAAAGGAAAGGATCTAATACTCTTCCTTGGGCAACTTCGACATCCAAATTTTCATAATTACAGAAAAAAATATCCTTTATGTTATTCGATTCCTTTTACTCAGGTAAAAACTTTCAATAAGTTTCCTCTCACTCACCATCGGGTGAGAAAATAGGTAAATGCTCACTTAAACCGACTTCAAAAATATTTAGATGAACGCACCTTTATTTCAACCTATTAATGTGCCAATGTTCGGTACATGTCTCCTAACTAATAGAGTAGGACAGAGAGTTTTGAGAGCTGTGTAACCACCTCGCCAATGCACTGATTGTTGGCACGATATACAATTGTTCCAGGCATATGCAGGTATATATCTTCACGATGTTTTTCTACAATGTTGAATTTTCTTTGAGTCTGAGGAATCCCACAGCTTAATCAACTTAGCTATTTTAATCAGAAACACGTTGAAATATTCGCTAATTCAACAAATATCTATTTGTAATAGGATTTACTTAACATCAGGTTGACTGTATGACGTAATCTGTTTATTTGGCATTTAAATAAAATACTTTTCCTGTAATAAAACCCCTACGTAATTTATTAACGCAGCGTTGTTAGTGTTAACGTCATGGGGAAGGGAATAAAAAAATCAATATCCCGATATATTCCAAAAGTATCGATATATGTTTAACCAAAAATATCGATTTAACCATATAAGTTTTAAAAATTATAAAATTAAATAAATGAATTAGTTTGGCAATGTTAATGCCATTTTGTTATATTAAACATTAAAAAAACTGTGTGATTTTATGAAATTTGTCTATGAATCTTTTAAGTTTGAATCACTAAAACCTTTTTTCTATAAATTTTTTCCCGCTCTTTTTGATTTCTTTAATGAAGATACGCGGAACAATTTCCTATTCTTTTTACAAAACGTCGTTCCTCAACTATTTTTATTTTGCAGAGTGTATTCTGTTCTAACACATATTTTAAACATTATCTTGACACAACAATCTCTTTCTTTTTACTAATTATGTTTAAAGTGTATAAATCAAATTAAATCTTATTGCATTGACTTAAAGTAAATTTTAAAATAACAAAAATGTCTACAGCTGTTATAAAATATCAGTTACTGTTTTTACAAAACATTTTGACTTTTTTAATATTTGCAAATGCACTTTAACCAAATAAAATAAAGTTTAATTTAATTTACAATCATTTTTATCAAATCATTGATCTTATGATCGGTTTAAAATAAATAATGGCTTTATACTCTAAAACCTTTGCATGTGCTATTAAAGGTACAAATAAAATATTTTAAAAAATTATTAAAAGTAAATTAACTTTGGACATTTAACATTGCAAAATTATAAGGATAATTACGGTGGTTAGTGATTGTGCCGTGTTATAACAAATTACAAAAGTAAATCAATAATAAAATATTACTCGAGATCGATTTAAAGACTGTGATCGATTTTGTTATTATAATTATAACACTCAAAAGCTAAAGAATTTCTTTAATCAGTGGTAACAATACTAAACAATCTGAGTGAGTATTATATTTACTTAGTAATAAAAGTGATTTAGAATAGCATTAACTTTCCATTTTGATTATATTTATTAGAGTTCAGCTATGTGTACTCAATAGTTTAAGACGAGAAAATCGAAATACTTATCCACATAATAAAACAAAGTCCTTCGTCTCATCCGGCTGAGTGCTTCTTTTTGCAATAAAATGGAAAGTATATAATGAATTTTCATACATGAGTCTTGGTCGAAATATTACGATAAGTATCGGAAAACATCAAACTGAACTGATGCTTTCGTCGAAAACTTCGCTTNTAATATATATACGCAGTGAACTGTCATTATGTGTAATGATAGAACAATTACTCTTTTATAGATCTCCAAAACTCTGTAAAAGCATCTATCTTTAAAGGATAACTCCCTAGATCCATGTTAACTTATTTGTAAATATATTGTAAAGGCTTCTAAATCTTACTTTCTTTAGCGAGATTCACTAAAGCCTCTTCTGTAGATTAGTTGAAATAAATATATATAATAATATTTACAGGGTTTGCCAAAATTTCATGATGGGGTTGCCACATATAACCTCTTTTTGTTGGTGCTTTGGCCTTGAAGCTGGTACAAAATTGATTGGGTTCGGCCACTTGGTGAGTTTTTTTATTTCAAGTTTAAGACAAACTAATTGCAATTAACATTACAGAAATTTTACTTTAATTGAAAGTAATTAAATTCTATTAATGTAATCAAAATCTTCAATTTTTATTTATTATAGGACTGATATATAAAAATATATTATTTGCTTGCTATTTTTGAATTGATGTAGTGGTCAGTGTGTTCAGTGTCTAAAGACATGAAGGTTCGGGTTGATATGATATGAAAATGAAATTGATGTAGAGTTTTTTGTTAAGAAAATCACAGTATTTGCCTGAAGTTTGGTGCCCAAAGCAAGCTTCACCCTGGGGAGCACCTTAAGCTGTTGGTCTTGCATCTAATCTCTGTGTCTATCACATGGGACTATGAGATTGAAGTAACAGAAAATGCACTTGTTATAACACATACATTTTTGTCCTATATTTAGTAAGATGCAGTGGAGCTCTGTTGTGGGTCTATACTCTATTAACCCCTCTCTCCTATGAGTGAAGATGCCAGAGCGTAGTAGTTATTATGTTAAGAAATTGTTATTTACTATTCATATTTTCTGGTCCACAACATAATAAATATAGGTTTGTAAAATTATGTAATGGATAGAATCCCAAATTTATACAAACTAAATCTATATTGGATATTAAAACAAATGTGGCTCTTTTTTAAATAGAACATTATTTGACTATAAAATTATTATACAATATCAGCAGAAGTCTTGTCTAAACCACAGCAATAAATTCATTTTGTAAAATTTTGTTAAGAAATTTTATTATTGACAAATTTAATGACACTTGATTTTATATTTGTATATAAGATAAGATTGTAAAATATACTTAGGGGACTACATGCCAATATCTTACAAATGTCTTCATATCTTTTGTTGTTAATGTTCTGTTTATATACCACTTCAGTTACTGTAGCAATAAAAACAGAGTTAAAATATAAGCCAATGTCTAGTAATATTCTTTCACCTGAGAATCATCAAACTGAAAGAGATTTACTGTTTTTGTACAAGACTGATTTAATTGAATAATAAGACTGATTCACCTTACCTCCTAAGGTATATCTCTTTCATATGTACTGGACAGCATACACATATCAAAAAAATATTTAGTGTTCCTTCTTGTAATACAAATTATGCTAAAAATTCATTTTTTACATGTTCTTCTGAAATGTTCAATAATGATATAGATATATTTAATGATGTAGAGTCCTTAGTCAAGAGAAATATTACATTTTACCTGTTTAATAAAAATAAAATTGTTAAGATGCACAATGACGCTATGTTCTACTTGTAAGTGGACACTTTACTGATCTATGAGTAAGTTTTAAGTGAAAACCTATGTTAGTCTATAAGTAAATTGTTTGTTTCCCATATAAAATAAACAAATAAACTAAACAATCACCAGAGTACTTTTAGGGGTTGGTTAAGTGACTAACTACATAGTTAGTATTCTAAGGCATCACATGATGTATTAGGGAATGATGGTGAAGTCGGCCAATAGCCCTTTTAATACAATAAGTTGTTTTAATATATATATATATATAAAGACTTGCACACAAGATTTTATTTATTATTGACACTGTAGAAACTGTGATCTCATCTGGTAGTAGGTATTCATATGGTCTAGGATGGAAGATATTCTGAGATTAAAGCCTGTAACTTTAATACTGGACCATTATATGTCTATTATGTCTAAGGTTGATGAAATTTGGAGCACTATTCATTATGATATATGTTTGTACTCTTCAGTTGGTGTCGTTGACGATGATGATAGTGTGCTCGCTGTTTGCATCAGACACCCATGGGTTTGTAGGCACAGTGGAAGACGGCGAGGATCACGTCTACACCACTTGGTATAAGATTACAGTGTCTATGGCCATCATCTCTGTGGTGCATGTGCTCCTGGCCTGCACCTTACTCTACGCTGCATTCAAGGTATGCTGGCAGATGTCCTGAGTTAATTTTCTAATTTGTTTAGCGTCTTCTTTGAGGCTTTTAGGTGTGAATGCTAGTGTCACTTGAATGATTGGTGAATGCATAAATGATATTTTAGTGTCCATGAGATTCCAAAACAGAATCTTGATTCTGTACAAATAGTATATTTCTTTTTAGAAATTACCACCATCGAAAATATAAAAAAAGCTTAAGGATTTGTCTACATTGAAAATCTTTTAGAATTTTTTGTGTATTCATAAAATTTATCACCAGTTATATTAATTTTTCTAAAATTTATAAACAAGTTTCAAATTGATTACAAAAATTGTTAAAATAAACAAGCCACGTGATCATGAATGCTCAATGATTGGTCGTCACACTTGTGTTGTCATAGTTATGTTTTTATATTTATAATAAAATATGGACTTCCGCTTTTTATCACCTTTTTATTGTAGCTTTAATATACCTTAATTAATTTGACACATTGTTGCAAACCAATAACGTCCCACTGCTGGGCACAGGCCTCATCAATAGGAGAGAGGTTATATTGTATGTTTACATATAATCTTTGTAGATATGTTTCTTAGCTTCTAAATATATGCAAGCTATGATCCATTGCATCTTGTAAGTCATTCTTATGGCTCATATGACAAAATCTAGTAAAGCAGAGATTGTCTAATGTAAACGAAAAATCCATACTGGGAACTGGCAATCTGTCAAAAACTGGACATTTTAGAAGGAGATGTTCCACTGATTCTACCTTTTCGTCATCACAAGCACAGAATGGGTTCTCCGCGAGCTTAAACGTAAGAGGATAGACCTTTGATCCTCAGCGACCTGTAAACAGGTTTTTGTTGTTAAGACCGACTTTTTAGACTGTTCTGTAAGCTTCGCTTATGGGAATTGGATTTGACACTGCTTACGAAATCCGATGGTATAGTCGGAACTATGACACTCTTCGAGGGAACCGATCACGCAATACCCATTAAACCTAGCAGAATCTCATTATAAAGACGTCCGAGAACCGCTTTCTGTTGTCACGACTGAGTCCGACTGAGAGTTCCCGAAGCCGGGACGACGTATGCAAATTTTCGCCGCCTGGTACCCCCATGTTTTGTATCGGTTAGAGAGAGCATTTTCCCTCTCTTACTCAAAGTCTTCCATAAGAGTTTATAATCCTAAATTCTTTTCTAGCGGAACACGTCAGCACTGGTGACTTGGCTCGTGGTGATGATGATCCTGTACGTAGCAGCCTTGGGCTACGTGATTTACTCCATGACTTTCGGCTTATCGGACACAGGTTCACACATATTCCTGGCTTTCCTTGAAGGAATCATTTTCTTTGGTAAGTTGTCAGTCTAAACTGTATCTTAATACTTTATTAGTATTTATTGATATTCAATGTAAATAAATAGAAATTTTAACAAAAAAGAACCGCCTTCAATACAAACTTACAAATACATTAATATGCTCTAAAAGTAAGAAATAATTGCGTATTCTTTTATAGAGTTCTTCGTATTCTTATATTCGCAGTCGGTGTCAGCCAAGGTAGATGTCTTCCGCGTGTCCACTTGGCAGCTCCCGCGTCTCTCCCACCTATTGCTATATATTTAGGTGCCTTCTTACTATTTAGAGCATATCAATATATTTGTAAGTTTGTTTTGAAGGCGGTTCTTTTTTTGTTAAAAATATATTTCTTTTTTGATTTTTAGTGAATCTGAAGTAAACTAACAAATTTGTCTCAATATGTGTACACCTAAAAACGTGTAGCAATGCAGCAACAAACGTAACGTAAGCTCATTGCTATTTGATTACATACACTTATATTTTCTGCCTTAAAACGCACCCTTATTGTAAGTATTTGAAGAGATCCATTGATCATCATATTTAACTACGACTAGCACTAGTTACGGGAGGCAACTCAAATATCTGGATATCCTATAGAAGATTCTGTAGAGTATCGTTGATTTGCTTCTAAGAATTGAAGAGTTCCGTCACTTTGTCCTGGATTCCATCATCAGAACCTAACCAAACTATCACAAAACAACCCTTGAAGTATATCCTTTCCAATAAAAAAATCATCGAAATCGGTTGGCGTGATCTTGAGTTATTCGTCCATTTGTCGCGCACATGCTTAGTGCAAATTTAACACTTATCCGGTTTTCTCATGGATACAATCATCCGAACTGGATTTAAAAAAAGCCCCACCTTTCATTTTAAAAAAATCATCAAGATCGGTCCACTCAGTCAGATATGAGGTAACAAACATTAAAAAAAAATATCCTCCTTTTTTTGAAGTCGGTTAAAAACACGTTACTATAAACGCGCAACGATTAGTCGCCATGGTTGTGACGTCATTGCGAAGTCACAAAAAGTTTTGGTACACTTAGAAAATATTCTTATATTTCCATTCCAGGTCTCTTGGCGTACTGCTTTCTGTGCGTGAACAGCTTCTACCTAATGCTGAAGAGCTCAGAGGACATGGAAACCCCTAACAAAGTCGACTACTAATCGCATTGTTCTGTGCTGTGTACTGTGTCAGTCGCTTTGATTGTTGTTGTTGTTGTAAGTGTCGCTACAGGAGCTTATTTGGTGCTATTTTCTGTTTATTTCACGTGTTTAATAGCTTTAAGCATTTTTTGGGATAAGCATACCAATTTTGTATACGGGTTTCGTAGCTTATAAAACGTTGAATGTGACAGCTTAAAAAGTAATAAATGTTTTGGGGTCTCAAAACTTATAAAATCTTGATATATGATATATGAGTTTTACATCTCATGAAATTTATAATATTGTGGGTTTCACATCTCATGAAATTACCATTATGGATATTTTGACAACATTTGAATAATTACATGTTGGTCTCCATCTAGTTTTCCTCGTTAATGACATGTTGTCATTCTTCAGGATTTAAGGGCCATCTATTATAATATATGACTATATGGATATGGCAAACGGACAAATAATTTACAAATGTGCATAATGAGTAGATGTTCTAAGGCATTTAATAAAACGTTGTTACTGCAGTCTTATTAATATGTATAGATTTTTGCCTGTCTTATTAGTCTTATTAATATGTATAGATTTTTCTGCTTAGAATATTAGTGCTGGATGTCTAATTAAGTGTTATATTTGTTGTTTATAAAAATAAGTATAGTGTATTGGAAACATTTAATAGAACTGTGGTTTATTTTATGAGGTAGATCTTCGTATATTTTGTCTTTACAACTGCAGGAGGCAAATTACTTCAAGATCCTGATAAGCGTTTATATAGAACGTCGAATTGTATTCCATAAAGCATCACATAGTTAATGGATCGCTTATCTGTAGAAAATCCCCGTAACTGGCTCTAAATGTACTTAGGGGACTCTTAAATATAAAGATAAGAAACACTGTGCTTTCTATCTCATTTTCTCCCACGTTTAATTTTATCAATCAATGTATCTGTCTCTTTTTAGTGTTGCTTTTTCGCTTCATCAACTTTCAAATCACATCAATGAAAAAGGTGTTTTCACTTCAATAAATATCAAGATACGTTTTTGTTAAAGAATTTTCTTTTACGGGTAAGACTCTTTTGGATTTTCAAATAAAAAATATTATTATTTCAAATTTTGGCATATAAGCACTCCAAAACAGCACTGAGCACCCTGCCAATGTCATGCAAGTAGAAAAGATATAAGGACTTTAATAACATTAACTTTGAGATTTTCTTTTTTGTTGTCGCTAAATTAAATGTAACATCGCAATTATCTACTCAACTTTACATTCACAAAAGAGAAATGTCAATGATTAATTAAACATCGATTATATAAAACATGATATTGGGTGCGTTCACTTCTAGAACAAGTGTGCCATCCATTGTAGTTCCAAACATGCTTGCTTGTTCCTAAAATGATTAAGTGTCGTAAAGGCTGCGCGTTAAAAGATACTTAGTCTTGTTCCCATTCTTTTCGTATGGTATACTCTGTAGGGACAATTGGAGGGTCGCGCTTGACTTTTGAATTTAGAACGTGACGTACGCGTCTAGTGTTAGATAGGAACGTCTTGTTTTCATAATAATTACAAGTAATTGTAGATAAAAAGAATCTTACTGAACTGGATTTAAGGTTTGTTGGACTTACTAGCTTTGCTAGCAGAGAAAATAGTATTTTCTATTTTGTCAGAGTCCGGACTGATGGAGGGCTTCAGCCGTGGCTAGTTAAAACCCTACCAGAAACCTCTAGAGGTATATCGCCTCTTATTAGATTAGCGCGCTTCCATCTTAGACGGTATCATCACTTACCATCCGGTGAGATCACAGTCAAGCGCTAAACTGTCGGAAAATATTAAGGTATATTTGAAATAAGGTCATTATAAAATAAGCTTTAAAACACCGAGTTAAGGTTTTATATTGTTTACAATTGTTTGTATTATGTTTTATTCTTGCTATCTCTACTAAATACGCGTCTCCACCTCATTTCTTCCCGCTCACACACTATACTTTACAGTATAGATTACTGAAGTAGAATATCAGGACATAAAATTTGAAGTGGTACGTAATATAATTTTGAGGTACTTTTTATATTTTGACTTTTGGTACGGGACAAATGTGCGTCATAAATTGACAGGTCGCGCTTGACTTTTAAATTTGGAACGCGACGCAAGCGTCCCTTTCGGCCGGCGTCTTTCGAGGGACATGCACGCGCGCGCTCGCTCTGCGGAAGGCTGTCGTCGCGACCGGCCGCCATATTGAGCGTTCTCTCGGTCTTCGTATTTTTCGCATGGTGAAAAGTGTTGCCCAATAAACTAATATGCTTTGTTACCCGCTATTGTGTGCTTTGAGTGAATTCTCTAATTGAGTTTCATCGCTGTAGGCTTGTGACGCATGCATGAGCCCCGCTTGCCTGCACGCATGACATCAGAGCAGATCCCAGGTATTTACTATGCTTGCCTATTTTCTCTAATTTCCGCAAACGCAAATTACAATTTATTGCTTTCAACGTGTTTTCAGCTATCACTATTATTTTCGAGAGATTTGAACACATTATATAGCGGCATAAATTGTTTTCTCCGTTCGAATGAATAGCGACGCGAACGCCCTTTTTAAAAGTGGATTAAAACAAAACTAACCGGTTCGAAATTTAAATTTGCTTACATAATGTTTTTATGGTAGAAGCCAGATAAATCTATTGCTACATGCGTCGGCAACCTCTTCTTGTAGAAAGGCTACAAACTGTAATTTTTTTTGTTATAGATAAAAGTAAGTTTTGCTTTAAACATGCATAATGTTATTCTTATCTGTACACCTGTGTACGGGTCGCATGCGAGCCATGGGATGACCAGTTTTACTTGCTTCTAGCGGACTAAATTATATTTGTTTCACGAAGTGGAATTATTCGACGTCGTTATTTATTAGTTCAGAGGTAGCCAACTAGCGGGCCGCAAGTTGACTACCCCGGAACTAAAGTATACTTCACAGAGTGGATTTATACGCCGCCATTGTTTATTAGATCTGGGGTAGCCAACTCTCGGTATGCGGGCCGCAGATTAACCACCCCTGAACTAAAGTATACTTTCTTCACAGAGTGGATTTATACGCCGCCATTGTTTATTAGATCAGGGGTAGCCAACCCTCGGTATGCGGGCCGCAGATTAACCACCCCTGAACTAAAGTATACTTACTTCACAGAGTGGATTTAAACGCCGCCATTTTTTATTAGATCAGGGGTAGCCAACTCTCGGTATGCGGGCCGCAGATTAACCACCCCTGAACTAAAGTATACTTACTTCACAAAGTGGATTTATACGTCGCCATTGTTTATTACATCAGGGGTAGCCAACTCTCGGTATGCGGGCCGCGGGTTGACTACTACTGAACGAAAGTATACTTCACAAAGTGAATTTATAACATGTCGTTTATTAGATTAGGAATAGTAACGGCCCGCAAGCATGCACATACGAGGATCGATAAATATAACGAAAAAAAGTTTTATTTTCTACTCTATCTTCTATAACAAAAGGTTGTCGACCCATGTACTAGATTAACGGCGCAAAACCAAGCCAACGTCGAAATAAAGCTGTAAATGTTCGCAAAACTTTATACCGGCGCTAAACTTTATAACGAATGCTCATTTCATGATAAGAAACACTTTAGTGCATGGTTTAAAGTGTTTGGAATGCACTAGAGTTAAACCTTATAATATAGTAAGGGCTTAAGTGTTTTATATTGTATAAAAAACATACGTAGTGATATTTGGTGCCATTACGGTCAAAATAATTGAAGAAATAGCGCATTTAATTTAGGTTTAAGAATATTTATATAGAAGGGAAAAATTTTAGCGCCACCTGAAAGTATATTGACGGATAAGTTTTTCTTATGGCCTTATTTGTGCCTTCATTGTAAACTTAAACGTATAGCTAAAGTTTCACATACGTTTTGATGGCAAAGTACAAGTAACACCATCTATTGGACGTACTGAAAACTACTTCTCGTGTACTTAACCTATAGCGTCCGTTCACACAAACCGGCTCGTACAGAAGAGCAGATTTTGATCGCAATTAAAATAGAGCGTTAGGTAGAAGAAATAAGGTTTATTTTTACATTTCACATTTTTTGTTCGGTTATTCTCAATAACAGAAAAGGTGAAATGTAAACATAAACCTTATTTGAACTACCCAACACTATTTTCTGGATCCGGTCTGTGTGAACGGATCCTTACGGTATCGAAACATTACTCGTTATCTGAACGGGGGTACTAACATACCCCAGTTCATACAGATCTAAGCTTGGGCAGGCACAATTATTTTTTTATATATAAAAACCTTAAGTGCCTATTTGTTTTTTTTTATATTTTCTTAAAATTCCTGTTGAATAAATGTGCCTTTTAAAAAATTTTACAAATAAATACGTATTTATCAAAATGTATTTTACAGCCAATAGTTAGTAAAACAAGTATTTTTTAAGTGATTATTTTTTGCGATTCAATTACTTGGAATTACAAATTTTTATAATACGGTATTATATATACGGTTATTTATGATGATGAAGATATTTTATATATAAATACTTAGTATTCTTAAAAATTGTCTCGAATTAAGTTTTGTTTTACATTTTATAATAAAATAGTTTTTATATCGTTTAAAATTATTAAGTTTTCGATATGTTTTTATCTTATTTTTGATAAATATATTTTATTTTATTTTTAGAACTATAATATTATGTGTAAACTGCGAATCAAAATTTTACTCTTTTTATTACGTTATAGATTTATATTTTCGGTCTACCTTCAAAACCAAAAAAAAAAATATTTCGTCTCGCTTCTTGTGATTGTTAAAATTCGTATTTAAATCGTAAAACAAGTTAGGTAGTTTAAATATTTGCAGCCTTAAATTGATGATGGTGAAGAAACTCGGCAGCTTTATTATAATTAGTGTTATTGCATTTAGATTGAAAAAAAAATTCTTTGCAGTGAAATTTTATATATTTATGGTGTATATACATAGTTTTCAAAAATATGAATTAATGTGTTTTTAAAAGCCCACAAAGTGGCGCCTACTACATAAAATGGAGTCAGTCTTACATTAAAGTAAAAATATTTGCAATTTTTTTGTCTTGAGTAATGTAAAGTTTATAAAAACTAGTATTTTATTAAAAAAAAATCTCTTTAAAAGATAACGGTTTCACTTTTCCCGTCAGTGTTGCATTTATTAAAAAAATCTGTAGTGATATTTAGTTTTGAAAATTAAGATGATTAAAATTCATTAACTGGCATTTGCAGTACTTTAAAGAAAAAACAGGTTTCTATTTACAGAGGTTGCATCGATTTTGAATATGGTACTTTGTTTTATTTATTTAATTACATACAAACATGTCATTAAATAAATAGAGTAAATTATGTTAACTCACCCACCATACAAGTAGTCACTAGAACTTCTCTTATTTTTCGTCTATGCCCAGCAGTGGGGCAATAATTATTACTGTTATTACTTTAAGTTTTCAAACCAAATTAATTCTCGTTATGTTAAGTTTTTGTATATGCGAAAGATTACATTTTTCTACTATGTCCTTGAAATATGGGCCCAGGAATATATAACCCTAGGGTTTTTTTTCAAAACCCTTGACAAACTTTGGAGCATTCCTTTCTCTGTATCCATATTTGATTAGTTCTTTTAGTTCAAAGTTCACTTCAGTGTTATATAGCCCTAGTGCCATTGGTTAAAGCCCCTATATACCTTACTTCCCACTCACCCACCTCTGCCTCCTATATTTCTACAGTTGTAGTTCGATATTCAGTCCCGACTAATATAGACTATACACAGGGTGAATTTTTCAAGTGGGCCTTTGAATGATGCTGTTTTAGTCAATCAAATTCAAGAGATTTTTGTTTAAGTACTTCAAGATCTTTTCAACCCTTATTGGTTTGTCCGTTTGTAAAAAATCCAACCTGTTCGAAAAGAAAGTTATAGTCCATTTAAGTTCAAATATATTTTTTTAAAACTTGTGCTGGATTACACTTGATGTTAATACAGTTTTTTCAAGTATTAATTCATGATATATAATTTTCGCATGTTCCCACGGGATCGGTATGTCCGCGGGTTACAGCGAGAGAACCATCTGGTTTTTTTAAATAATAAACAAAGTCCTAGTTTTGGTGTTTTATTTTCTTTTAAAATATTCACCCTGTGTATATTTTTTATATTTGTGAAAGTTTTGTAACTTTGTGCAAAGACAGATAATTAGTTAAGCTGAAATTACATATATATGTAATTACTTAACCTAGTTGTAAGGATTTGTATTGTATTGTGACTGCAAATGTTTATTTTGAATTGCTATTTACATGTTTCAAAATTCAACGATTGATGTTTCATTTCCATACCCTTTTTTGTGGTTTTATATTTAGACTCCTTTTTATTTTCTTTCCTGTGACCTGTTTTGTTTTTGATATATATGTCCTTCTTGTTGCTATATTGCCACCCCTCTTTTTTGATAGCTATGTGCTTAATCGTGGTTTAATTTTTATACCGTTTTTTGTGGTTTTATATCCTGTACTCTTTTTAGTTGTTTTACCCCCATAACTTCTTTAGAAGTTGTACCAGCCGAAATCAGTTGCTGATTGCAGTTCATAATACAAGTTTTTAACTTTGGTGTTGTGAAGTGGTTCGAGATTTCAGTCATGACTTAACTAAATTTGCATTTCAGTGCGATGTTTTATAGATATCACAAAGAGGTAAATTGTCATTTATCAAATTAGCGCGCTATTATCTTAGACAAGCACTCGCTTAATTGTTAAAATATGGGCAGTTACTCTGGCCCTGGAAATATTTACGAACTACGAAATTTACTTAATATTAAGAGAATATTATTTTGCGTCCTCAAGCAAACCCCTGTTGAGATATTCAAGCAAATACGTCGATAGACGACGCAACATTTATTTGTCAAGTTACCCACAGAAGACAGACGTAAATCACCCCATTTTGTAGCCCCTTATTATATCAATTATAAAACAAATGTTGCATGGTGATTGTTTCTTTTTAAATACCAATTTCCACTACTAAATTACTACGTGTTCATATTTTTTTTAATGTGCGCATATTGGCGTAAACGTGAAGGAAATACAATAACTCTTAAATTCATCTTATATAAGTATCATATATTTTTCCTTAGTAAAATGTGACTGACTGAAGACCTAATAGACTCTTATACACATACTAGAATCTTGCGTAACGCGAGACGAAAATTTTTTTTATCTTGTGTAAAAAGTTTCACTTTACAAACTTATATACAGCTAGCGGCCCGGTACGTGCTTCGCTAAAGTGAAATAATAAAAGAAATTAATTGGAACATCAAATTCGTTTATTCAAACAAAAAAATATGTTATTATTTGCTAGTTCCGCCATTTATTACAATACATGTAAAAAATAAACCGTTAGACCATAGCCATCGACTAAATAGTCCGAACAAAGCCTAAACATTTGTTTTATATTAAGGAGCCCGGACGCGGGTTATATATAAATTACAACTAAAAGTGGCATTTATATTTGTATGTCGAAGTGCTATAGTCTGTGGAACGCTGGCGCCATCTGTCTATCGGCTTAGGGCCGAGTCAATAAGTGACAATCCGGCGCACGTCTCCAGTTCTCGCGTGACGGCCTAACGGTGCGGTCGAATTCTGAAACTCGCGTTCCTAGCTATTATTATTAATGAGTTTGTATAAATTGACATTAACTGATTGATCATTATAATCTGAGTTAATTATTAAAGTGTTTGATTGCACCAACATTATCCATCAACGACCACAGTATGGAAATGGAAATTATGGATGCCATTAATGACGATGTCGGCGGAGAACCCTACGTCACTATGCCTTATGCTTCCTTTCTCTCTTATTCTCCGACATAGACAATAAGAATATTACATTGGATTCAGAAGTTGCTAATAAATTTGAAGAATTCTTCAGTAGCGCTCCTGTCTCGACAACTAAATCTCTGAACTCATCACCATCCACTGCTCTCTCTTGGCTGGCTTGTAGTGTGCCTCAATGTTATAATATTTTCAAATTCCACCATGTCAATAGCTCGGACGTTATTAACTCATTTAATTTAATCAGTAATAAGAAAACCAATGATTTATGGGGCCTATCTGTTAACCTAGCAAGATCATTAATTGACATCCTTGCAGATGACATGGCTGAAATTTTTAATAACTGTGTAGATTGGGGTGTATATCCGGACTTAAGGAAGTACAGTAAAATTATTCCAATGTTTAAGTCGGGCAGTACTTCAGACCCCTCTAACTTTAGATCAATATCGGATCTTCCGACTTTCAGTAAAGTATTCGAGAAAATTATATTGAACCAATTGCTACATTTTCAAAAATATAATCTATTACACAGTAAGCAATTTGGATTTACGCGAGCTCGATCAACAACCGATGCTGGTGTACAGTTATTACATAATATTTACGAGGCCTGGGAGGAATCACGAGACGCGCTTGGTGTTTTCTGTGATTTGTCTAAGGCCTTTGATTGTGTCCAGTATGAAACTCTGATCGGGAAATTACGTCACTATGGCATCACAGACGCTGCATTAGACCTGATGAGTTCCTATTTAACTAATAGAACACAAAAGGTCTGTGTTAATGGAAAACTTTCAGAAGGGTCTGTAACGAAACTAGGTGTTCCACAGGGTTCCATATTAGGACCATTTCTGTTCCTCATTTACATTAATGACCTTCCTTATTTTGTCAAGGACGGTCATGAGATAGTTTTGTTTGCTGATGACACTTCTCTAATATTCAAAGTTAATCGACAACAAACAGATTTTGACGAGGTAAACAATTCGCTCAATAAAGTAGTACAATGGTTTGAAGCAAACAACTTATTACTGAACGGGAAAAAAACAAAATGTATTAAATTCACATTACCAAACGTAAAGCAAGTGAGAACCATTGTTAAACTTAATAATGAGGAACTTGATCTTGTAGGCAGTACCGTTATTTAGGCATTACGTTAGATAGTAAACTACAGTGGGGGCCCCATATAAGAGGTCTATCGAACAGGCTTAGCTCTGCGGCTTACGCGGTTCAAAAAATTCGTCATCTGACAGATGTTGATACTGCCAGACTGGTATATTTCAGCTTTATGTCATACGGTATTCTACTTTGGGGTAATGCTGCTGATGTAGATGCAATATTTGTGCTGCAGAAAAGGGCCGTTCGTGCGATTTACAATATGGGTCCAAGAGTGTCGCTAAGAAACTAATTCAGAGCAGTGAAAATAATGACAGTTTACGGCGTATATATATTAGAAAACTTGTTGTACGTCTATAAAAATATTGACTCTTTTAGGAAAAAAGGCGAATGCACCTCATATACCTTAAGAAGTAAAAATAACATTGCTGTAAATTCTAGTAGGCTACACAAAATTGACAAGTCATTCAAGGGTAACTGTATAAGTTTCTACAACAAGCTCCCAGAAGAAGTTACAAAGATGTCTCTTAATAAATTTAAATTTTTTATGAAAAGAAAACTAATTGAGTAATCATTCTATAATTTGAAAGAATACGTAGAAGACAAAAAAGCGTGGGAGTGAATGAATTGCTCTATATGTATATAGATATAGTATAAATTTTAAATAAATATTGTAATGATGATAACAAAAAAAAACGTACACCCGACTGAGTTTGTAAGTCGTTCTTTAATGTTATCATCAGTCACTCATTTAAATAATATTTAGAAAAAACGATATTTGACGATTCAATAGTGCTGTAACAGGTCTACTTGAATAAAGATATTTTGACTTTCACATATAGATTTGTTGAAATTCAGCCACAGTACATACTTTGGTTTTTATAATACACTTTGTGGTTGGAGCGCCTACCATTTTTCTGTAAAAAATTTTCTGTTGTTTGTTTTTTTTCTCAAGCTATTTAAGATGATAGATAAATAAAACCCAATAAATTAATTTTACACAGTTGTTTATTCACCGAAATAATCTTACGTATTACGATGAAGTTTCACATTACTTAATTCGTATTAATTCAATAAATATATTACAATTCTATATGTATTGTTAAGTACAATTGAATATGGTGTCTATTGTTCTTAATCAGAGGCCGTTAAAAATATTGTTATCTATTTATATATAAACACACGAATTTGTTTCATTAATAGATTATAATTAAAAAATGAGAATTGTGTAAGATTCACAGATTTTTACGAAGAAAGTAGTGTACCAATATTAAGCTTTTGTAATATGGTATCTTGTAAGTTGGTACAATTGTAATGTATTTTGCAAATTAGTATCGCTTATGCGGTTTGAGAATAGATTAGATAGACTGTTAGTCTAGTCTACTGAACATGAGTCATAAAACATAAAAAAATGAAAATAACTTTAAAATATGTTGGAATAAAATTTACAAATAAATTAAATTTTGGTTTTAAATTTATTAACCACAGATACTGAAAAGTATTTGAAACGGTGGAATATATAATTTTTTTTTTAAATAATTGTCGATTATAATAAAATAAAAACCATTATATGTCTAAAATGGAATTAAGGTAGAAAAGACAAAATTTCGTAAAATACATTATATTTTCAGGACTGATAATTGAAAAACAAAATCTTATAGATAGGATGTCGAAAAAATTATGGGGATTGATTTTTAAAGTAACTTGTTATATATATAAATCCACAAGTGCTTTTTTTAACCGAAAAAAATTGCTTAGCATTTAATATAACATCTTACAAGTTTACTATCAGAACAATATTTGTCATGGAGTGTCAAAATAAATCTGATTACATAAAAATAAAAGCCACCAATCAACTAACGAAGTTATGATAAAACTTACTTGAAAAAGACCTAATTTCGTTATTTTTCGTTGTTAGTATTCGATTATGACACAATAAGTACCGATTATGCTTCTAAGGAGTTTGGAATTTAGTTTTAACCTTTTTTATAAATTAAATGCAGTACACTCTATATAGGGACATTTTAAGGGACTGGGCGTTTTGTTGGGTTGGTAAGACTAGTTCATTAGATGTAAAATCGATATCGATATCGATTTTTTTAGAATCGATATCGAAGTTTTTCAATATTTGTATTACTCGCCAAATTAAGTTATAACTTTTAGAATCTTCAATACGTATCACATAGAGGGATTAATTGATTATAAAAGTACGGCTTATTTCTTAATAGTGAGGTGTTATTGTCGATATAAGGATTGGCGATGATGCTACATAGAGTGTATCATTGTAGGGACAAACGACTTATAAATCGAGACCTTAGATTACATATTGTATATATATATAAAATGCATGTAATTTTTCGTTGAGATAACAAAAACATAATATCCTTTGGATATTATTTTAATAAAAGTAATATATATGTAAAAAATAACTAAAATATACACATTACAGTCGATAAATAAAAACTCAGCCCGCGGTATAAGTACAATTCATTTCCTTAAATATAATAAGTAACGCTTATTAATTTTACAATGTATGTTAATGGTTTAGAGAATTTGGGGTCGTTCCAACGTTGAAACGATAAGACACAATACGTTTTTTTTTTAATTTTCCAACATTTACAATAAATTTTAAGTTTAGTACCGATTTTTTTAACTACTACTTCGATTTAAAGTCTTCACTTACCTTACAAATATGTCTAAATGTGATTTTTTTGCCGCACTGCGGAGAAAGGACACTATTATCAATATGTTCAAATATTGATATTTATTACAAATATACCCATATAAATATCGTAGAAATTTTAAATTACATACAGCGAGAATTGCTCTAGGGTGTCAAATTTTATTTATTATTTAATTAAGAGTGCTCTTAACGTCCATATGTTTATATTTTATGGTATATAAGAAGGTAGCAGCCCATTAACGTCCCACTGCTGGGCACAGGCCTCCTCACTCCGAGAAGCGAGGGTTTTTAGAGCATAGACCCACCACGCTTTTTGGTATATAAATTTTAAAAATGGCAAGGTTATTAATTTGACACAAATGATTGTTCATTAAATTGTAACCTTAATACATTGATTTGAAGTACATTAAAATAACAAAAAATCTAAAATATCAATAACAGTAACAGATATCTTTGTTATTTTAAAATGTACTTAAACCAATGGCGTAAGATTAGATTTAATTTACAATAATGGCTGTCAAATTATTAGTCATGCTGTTTTTAATAGGTTCCCATTCTTACAATGCACAGATTATGTAGTTCATAAACTATGAGAATGACAATATTTGATTGACAGTCTATATTTTTTTTATTAAGCTTTTTTGTATGTACGTCCTTCTCCGCAGTGATACAAATAAATGTATAAAGGGCACAAGTACTCTAAGACCAATGTCCGGTGCCGGCAGAACTTTATACAACGCTAACACAACGGCTAATCGGATAAATACTTAACTAAGGGTATTGCACGAAAAACTGGGGGTCGAATTAAATACTACGTGTCTACAATGTACATAATTACATTTAAGTACCAGTCCCTTGTGACCACTCACTTTCAACACGACTGCGGTATTCACTGAAATGCTTAATATCCAACCATTATGAAGATTTTTTCAAAACTCAAACGTCACATTACTTAGTTAAAACTGATTGTCAAAAGCCATATGTTCCAGTGGATAGTTATTGGACAATCACTACCGATTGCTATAAGCCAAAGATGTTCCGAAAGAACGTCATTGGGCAATCGATACTCATTGTCATAAGCCATGAATGTCTTGCAGGGATGTCATTAGTCAATCAAAACTAATCAAAAGCCAAAAATTTTTCAGCGGAAGTATCCATACCGTTAGGGATTTCATTTATCGCCACTTTAATAACATGGTTTAAATCATTTTTACCTCAAACTGTTGCGAATATATTCACAATCCAGTTCTTTTTTCTCATCATAATTCTCAAGAATTCCATTTTTTCCTGAGTTAATGGAGTTCAATCTGGTGAGGATTCACCTGATTTCGGATAATAGTTCTATGAGGTTATTATACTGGAGTTCTTCATCATCTATTAATGCTTCATTATTTTTTGTTAGTATCCCATTCATTTTGCTCAACTTCATTTAATTGGCTTACGTTTCAATTCATTGTATGTGGCTCGTAGATTTGATTGTCTCTTGTTGGATGTTCTTCAGCATGGTGAACAGTGTACCGGGTGTCGCGGTCCAGGGGGTCAGGGGGTCAGTAGAGGCGTGCAGTGTCGAGGGGTGGGGGTTCGGTGCCCACGTCGATGTCGGTTGGGCCGTCATCATCCACTACGCTGGCTGCGCCACTCGCCCGCTGCAGTCCTCGAACCTGAAACATATATAAACATTGACTTAAGCGTTTAGAAAATGTTTCTTCACTATTTAGTCCTGAACTTAAGGCATTAAGATAATATTTACGGCCCAGAATGTCAGTTCTGATAGAATATTACGAGTAATGTTAGGTTGTTGTTTTTTATTACATCAGATAGATACGATTCCTTACTTTGCTATTGGTTCTCGTATCAAGATATTCTCCCTTTTTCTCTGGACTGGGAAGTAGAGGTGTTAAGCCTCCATGTCTCATAGAGTATGTAAAGTTATCATAACTATATTAACAGTAGCAGTAATAAATAAATTTAGCCTGTGTGTCACTTTATAAGGCTTGATTCAAGCTAGATAAGGAGAAGTGTATGTTAAAGGACCTGTTTTATTTCCATCTTAGAATTTCGTTTTCTTGAGCCTGGTGTTTTAGGTAAGTTTAAAGGAGAGTTCACAGTCGGGACGAGTTTTTGTTCTGACAGTGAGGAGGAGCATGGATTTCATTCTAGACAAACACTTCCTACACCTTCTTTGAAGAAGACTGTCGGGTAAAACGAAAAATTAAGACAAAGGCAATGTACCTGTAGAAGTAGGTTGTTGGACAGCAGCCTCGCTTGATGCTCCTGGGCCTTGGCCCGGAGACAGGCAATACTATTGTTTCGGAAGGCCTCTGGGTCCTCATACATCTCCCGGGCATCAGGGGAGGCCCGCCCTTTAGCTGATGAGGACGCCGTCGTGCTACTGCCGGGTGAGCTCTGGGCCTGAAAATTACCATTTATTTAAGTGGCAACTTGTATTTATGTGCACATGTGTTTAGTATTCAATAACCATTGAGACTGACCCATCACAGTCGGCTATGTGACGCCAACCATAGCAAGTTGACAACAGTTAACAAGTAACGAAAGAAGCGAGACTATTTAACACGTCACTTTTATATTTTTGTTAATTTGTAAAATAATATTACTGACAGTGATTTTTATACAATCGTAATCTATGTGTTTGTGAAAAAAGTCAGTTTTTGTTTGTTTACACCATTTGTAACTTAACAACGGTTAGATGGTTTTAACAATGTTTGATTCTTTGGCTTCAATAGGAGATTAAAATAATTATAGATTTTTTTGTTGTACGCACCTATATCCATAATTGAGTTGCTTAGTTACGCAATCGAAACATGCGAACTATTGATTCAATATCTAACTTTAATTTATATAAGAGACATCCAGGTGTCTATTGACTTATTACGATATCTCTGGAACCATAAGGCGTAGAGACTTGAAATTTGGTAGGAAGTTTCCTTTTGCCCAGTAGAGGTCAGCTAAGAACGGATTTTATGAAATTCCACCCGCAAGAAATGTTGCGGGGCTGATTAACATTGACTCATCACGACATCTCTGGAATCATAAGGCGCAGAGACTTGAAATTTGGTAGGAAGTTTCCTTTTGCCCAGTACAGGTCAGGTTCTTATTTGTAAAACAATTTGCCCCAATATATCAGCATATCTTCATGAAGTTTTCACTTTTATCGTATATGTCTTATGCACAGCTCAACATTGATTTATTAATGAGCTTTATTTCGTCCTCGAGTCATAGAGATTTAAATTAATTACGTAATAAGAGAGATGTATAATGCGTGTGACGCGTATTGCATTCTAAGGGGCACATTCATCACCGCATATTAATGCAGTGCCCGAGTATGCAGCCGTTAAATGCAAGGGCGCGCGTGATTCTGTTTAATTTATGGATTTTATTCAATATATCGGACTACTTTATACGTAATTACGTTAAAACACATTTGCCTAAGAGAATATATACAAATTTAGGTTATTATTATTATTATATTACACTTATATTTAACGTCTTTTGGTTCGAAACAGCTTGATGGAATATGTGGATTAAATTGAATGGAGACGGAATTTTAGTAATTGGATCAAGATTTATATTTAATTGTATATATGTAATGGTATTTGAAGTATTTCATACTTCATAATTATGTCCATAAAATGAATAAGATAAGTAACGTTACCATTGTAATGAAATATCCTTACAAGATAGAGATATGCCATTGCAAACTATTTCATTAATCTTTAAGAGAGACATATTCCGCCTTATATTGTTTTGTTATAAGTATAAGGGAATTGATGACGAAAGCTTCCGATCTTGCTTATCCGACACTTCCAGCAATTGTCGTTTTAAATTTTAACCAATTTAATAAAACCTAGGCCGATAATATGTCTATATACTAATATTTCAGTAGTTTTCGAGATTATTCCGTATAGACAGACCTAGAGGACTTGATCTTGGAATATATAAGGATGTTAATTGTTTCATGTGGGGTATATACCTGGTTGTCATGCTGGTCGTGCCGGTGGGGGGAGGCGGAGGGGGCGCGCTCCCCCTCCGCCTCAGAGCCTTCCCGCTCCGACCCCGACTCCTTTAGGTGCTGCGCCGCCTCCAAGGACTTACGGTGCATGCCTGGAACAAACACGAAACATAATAATTAAATAATAAGTCTGGCAAACGTATCCTCGTTCACGAAAGAGAGGATTTACACTGCTGATTGGCAGGTTACAGATACCCCAGAATTACTCCTGAGATACACAGGTTTCCTTATGTTATTTTCTTTCATCAAAAAGCACAGCGGTGAATTGGATAAAACAATCAAGCAAATTACAATAATCAAGTTTCTTTTGTTAAAAGTAACTTAATGATGCCTGTTCACGATTGGAAGTTACATCTTTTCTGAAGGTGAGTTAAGGTGTTTCATTACGAGGCCATTATACAGCCATTTGGGCAGGAGGTGTTAGTGCTGCTATGTATGAACAAACAAATATGCACTCTCAATTTTTTGACTCTCTATTTCGGGCCCCAAACCTCCATCGGTCTATCGAACTATGTGCCGCCGCCTGTTTTGATCGCGTAGAGAAACTCCAAGCATAGCACTCCATCGTCCACTGCGTGGCTTTGAGCTTTAGAATGAGGTCCATAGTCAGCGACCACGTTCCCGATCCGTTGGTCATCACTGCCAACAGGCACTGTTTAAAGACTTTGATCTTCTGGCGCTGAGGGATATTGGACAAAAATATCTTACTTAGCTTCCTAAGCGCTGGGAAATACATTTGCGCACCACGAGGCAGGGAGTGTGGGACTCACCGGCAAGGCCAGAATAACCACTAACATCCAGCGATACCCATCTCCTTCTGAATTGGGAGTGTCAGAGGCTCCCTTGCGCATTCACTCTGACACTTCCGGATGAACCGACTGAGGATGTTCAATGAGGAGACAAGAGGCGTTTGTAAAGACGCCTCCTGCCACCCAGCCTCCTCCTCCTTAGGGGAGCAGCATCTGCTGCAGCTTCTTGTACTCGCTCCATTGCCTCCTTCAGAGATGTGACTGCGTCGCAAAGAGGCAACTGCATTCCATCCTATCTCGAGCATCTCATCAAGCATGGCGTCCACTGTATTTGGCAGTGAGACATGCCGTATGGACAGGCGCACTACACTGATGGCAGATAGAGGACTCTTCCCGTCGTGCTATCTGATGCAAGTACTTTCCGAAACATCCGGTTCCGGTCAGTACTTGCACCAGCCTAAAGGTAAGCGATCCGTGCCGCCTAGCTAATCATTGTTCGAGGCGAGGATGAATCGCCTTCAGCGTGACCACACCCGCACTTGGAGATTCTAGATGCTCCTTCCAAGCTTGAATCTAGATCCTGTCGGCAAGAGCCCTGACTCTTTGGACCTCGTCAATTTCGAGACGGTCAACTTCACATCTTACGGCAACCCTGCACTGGTAAGTTGCCGCAGGTGCTTCCACCTGCAATTCCCACGGGGGACTTCCCGCCATTCCCAAACGCTACCCAAACGAGTTGGATTCGGCGATGGAACTGCTTCTCGAAATTGAACCTCCCTAGCTGAACTATATGTCCCAGGTATGTGTCCTCGTTAACATGGACATTGGATATAATTTTCGCCTTATACGTTTTCACTTTTAGGCCCACCAATTCAGTAGCTCTGTTGAGGTCAACGAGCACAGTATTAATCTTGCAAAGTCTCCGCCATAATTACCACGTCCTCGGTATATCGTAGATGAGTGATTACTCGCCGTTTATGTTGATGCCCACTCCATTAGCTGAAAGAGGTCTTCCAACGCCGCGGTGAAGAGGTTCGGTGAGATAACGTCTCCCTGTCGCACTCCACACTGCAGTTGGATAGATTCTGTGCTTTGGTCTTGTATATGAACTGACATAGTGGCATTTTTGTACAAGCACTTCAACACGTTTATATGCCGCTGGTCGATTTGGCATCGCTACAAAAATGGCCCATGTTTCCACCGAATCGAATACTTTCTCATAGTCCACGAACGCTAAGCAAAGTGGCTGATTATACTCATCGGTCTTCTGTATAATCTGCCGCAGCGAAAGATGGGGGCCTTATAGTACTAAAGTCTGTTCGAGAGGCTGGAAGAAATATTGTAATTACAAATATTAACATTTCATTTTAAAGGGATGCCTACGACGAGGCAACTTTACTAAGAATATTTAATAAACTCGTAATTAAATTAGAATGTTTTATTTAATATAGTTATGAAGAGTAATACTTTTTAGTAGATAAAAACTATATTTAACGATCAGAAAGCACTGTATGAGCCTACTTGAACAGTGTAATTTTTATTTGCTTTTTTAAATGAGACGTTTCGCCTAATCTTTTGTAACATCATTACCAACGACAGGATGATGACATTAAACAGCTAACAGCTCGCTGTAATGTTTAGAGAGTGAATGTAAAATTAACAAAAAGTCTAATTTAAAACTGGTTAAACACGTAAATATTAGGTGGGATTGTGCAAGTCAGCTCGACTAAGTACACAAAATAACGCGGTAGAGCCGCACGAGACAATGCATTCAATAGGACTCTATTATCCATTGTGATGACTTAATGAGAGAATAGACAGACAATACGACCAGCGTATATAGACATTCAATCCCTCTAGAGTCTTCTTTAACTTTAGTTAACGATATTAACTTACCGTTGCTTGTTTATTCAAGTATAACGGACTTGGGTTGCACTTTTATACCAATTCAAAATAATATTCTGTATTCAAGTAGATTTAAAAATTCCTTTACATTTTACCTCCTTTTCAATTCTTCTCCGTTCAAATTACTCTATTTTCACACAATTTATTTAAAATCACTGTGAAAGAATGCTGTCCAAGCAAGTTGATTAGCACAAATTGTTGCTGTTACCTTAAAATAAATAACTTTTTTGCATGATTATTTAGATTAAGTAAATCTCTCTCTCCTCTATCTTATTCATATATCGTTTAGAGCAGTTTTGGTTGCCTGGAAGAGATCGACACTTTAGGTCGCCAACTATACTCCTAAATGTGTATTAGCATCTCTTATTTTTTATGTATAGTACTTAATGAAAAAGCAATAATACTTTCCGTTAGTAAAGAAGCCACCCCCGTTTCGTAGATTGATCATACCGAGAATATACAACACATTAAATGTGTTTTAATTAAAGAAACCAAGCTGTTATTGAAATATTCCTTAAAATGTTATAATGAAAATTATACTATAAGGCTATTGAAGAACTTTTGGGTAGTCAAATACGGTTGTTTTCTGCATATTTCCAATATACGACTAATGATGATAGTAGAAAAACTTTTATGTCTAAAGTTAAGGGGGTTTTGTAAGGCTTTGTTCTGAAGAACCCACAATAAATTCAGTAGGTTATGATTTTGTTTGCCATCAGCATTATGTTATCGTGTCAGTAATCCTTCAAACTTATAGTACGGTCTTTTAAATAGATTTCTTTTAATAAACAGTTACCAATGTCGTTAATTTTATGTAGCCTACTTGAACATTTCATTTCTCATCAATCAAAATCGAAGAATTCTAGATGACGAATGTACTCGTACCGTCAGTTTGAAAAGATTTTTTTACTGTGAAGAAATCAGCAATAAATTTCCAAGAAAAAGGTGTTGAAACGTTTTTAGTTAAACTTTTATATACAGTTTTTTTGTTGCTGATAGATAAGCGCTTGACTGTGATTGCACCTGATGGAGAGTGACGATACAGTCAAACATGGAAGCGAGCTAAACTAGTATTGCACCCATGTGTCATTTTTTTATTTATTATTTTACTTCAGCTGTATATTAGTATAAATTGAATCCCAGGAAAGCTTAAGACATTTCGCAAAGCATCTACGTGAGTAGAAATAAAGCCAGCGCCATCAAGGGATGCGTGCTGCTTTAATATCGCGACGAAGGCATTTTACGAGATTTTTACAACCTCCAAGACATCCACACTGAATCTCTAATCGGCAGACATTATTTATGATCTCACTGACTACAGAGAAGACACTCTAATGAGATTCTCACTGTGACATTTGTAAGATTCAAGCAGGGCCGGATTCAGAGTAGGGCTTCCGGGGTTACAGCCCCGGGGCCTCCATAAGAGCGGGTTCCCCATATAAGAGGCTCCAAATTATAAAAAAACAAAAGTGCGTGCGTATAATACATACATATAATTTATTGAAACTTCAAATGACGAATTGTAAATAAAAACGACACGTGTTCTTTGTCAATATTAGAAATTTGAAGAGAATTTATGTTTATGAAATAAAAATGTAAGTAGCAGCCCATTAACGCCCCACTGTTAAGCACAGGCCTCTATATTGGTTATGAAATAATTTTATTTATATTTTATGAAAAATAGTATATTAAATGACGAGTGGCAAATTACAATGCCATATATTTTGTTTAAATATTAAAACTACCTAACCTTCTAAACGAATTAGCATAAAAAACGCTGCACATCTTCGTGATGCTAATCACACGTTTTATCCGTAAAATTTTACCCTCATGCGCCTAAGGAAGTTTTACTTCAAAAAATTAAAATATACATTCTTGAAATTATGGTTTAACCGTTATCTTACAAAATAAACAAGGATATACATTCGGAAATCTTAATATAATCTCTAAGGTCATGGACATGGTTGAAATGAATTAATATAAGAGATATTTGTTTGTACGCGCGTGTCACAATACAATAAAGTTTGGCGGCTCGGATTAATTTATTGTATATTTTCCGATTTTTGTAATTGTCAAAAAAGTCTATTATTTGGGTTCACAATACATTTTTTTGATTAAAAACTCGACTGAAATAATTTTTGACCAAGGGGAGCTACATTCGCCTTTTATACCCCGTGCCCTCCATATCTATACATCCGGCCCTGGATTCAGGCATTACTCAAAGATATTACAATCGACTCGTTCAAATCTCCTGCCAGTGCTTTATATAGTCCAGTATAATATCTTTTTGACGAGTATCATAACAAAATCGGGGGATAATGTTTGGTCTTGTAACTCACATCACACACTCAACACGTCGATCACCTCCAGCCGAAATTTAATTACACCACTGGATAACTAAAAAATTAAAGAATTTCGTCATCGTTGTCGTCGTCGCTTCAACCGATAGACGTCCACTGCTGGACATACGTCTCACGTAATGACATCCACAGGGCCCGATCTTGCTGCACCTGGCTCCAGCGGCTACCAGCAACCCTCTTTATATCATCGGTCCATCTTGTCTGCCTACACTGCGCCGTCCGGTGCGTGGTCGCCACTCCAGAACCTTTAGCCCCAACGTCCATCGGTCTTTCGGACTATGTGCCCCGCCCATTGCCACTTCGCGATTCGTAGGGCTACGTCGGTGACTTTGGTTCTGCTACGGATCTCCTCATTTCTGATTTGATCGCGTAGAGAAACTCCGAGCATAGCCCTCTCCATCGCACGCTGAGTAACTCTGAGCTTTAGCATGAGGCCCAAAGTCAGCGACCACGTCTCGAAACCGTAGGTCATCACTGGCTACACGCACTGTTCGAAGACTTTGGTCTTCAGGCACTGAGGAATATCGGACGAAAATATCTGGCGTAGTTTCCTGAACGCTGCCCAACAGAGTTGGATTCGGCGGTTGGACTCGATGACCTCAGCAGAGTTTCTCAACGGGTGGGCCTGAAAATGAACATGGATAAGACGAAAATTATGTCCAATATCCATGTACCGCCTCACCCAGTCATCGTTGAGAACTCAGCTCTCGAAATTGTTGACGAGTACACATACCTGGAACATATAGTCCAGCTAGGTAGGTCCAATTTCGAGAAGGAGGTCAACCAAAGAATTAATTATGCCTTAAATAATAATATTTTATATAGAATTATTGCCCAATTCGAAACTATATTATACGAGACATATTCACGCTCGCTTTAAGAAGGAAACCGGAATGTGTAATGTAATGAGTAATGTGTAAATATAAAAAAGTAACACTTGGAGTTATTATTTTTAAGTGATATGTAACTTAAAACTTTTAAATTTGTACGAATCCATTAATAAACAGATTTGACTTGATCAGATTTGAAAAAAAATGAATTAATACGTTGTTTTTAATAGGAAATTGCATTTATTTATATAACTGTGACCGGTGTACCAGATAGTGGGGTTAGGGGGGCCACTGGGCTGGTCATCAAGCCTTTAATCGCCAGGAGGGCATTAGAACAACTTCCGCCATTACGTCGGAGGTAATAAATTCACTTGATTTAGTTGCGGTCATTCCGACACTGGAATAACACTGAGGTATTGTTTATTATTGCATTCGCTTCTAATTAGTTAGATACCTGTATTAATAACACGGTTTTATTAGCTTCAATGTCAAACCTTTGAATGTGATTTAATCCCACTTTTAATGCATCTATTAATTCAATCTTCGCTATGCAATATAACTCTTTATTGTACACTTTATGAATACAATGACAAAATATGAATACACTTAGCTTATACTGACAAATGTACAACCTTAGGGTAAAGGAGATTGTGCAAAAGTAGATGGGTGGTGCATAAAAAGATCACACGTACTAACTCCGCATTTCGGAATGAAACTAGTGACAAATATTAATTATAATTATTGGGTAAATCATGTTAAACACGTATCGGGATTATATTTCAGTCGTACATTAACTTGCTCGATAACAATCTACTAGTTTAATTCCAAAATGCAGTTAGTTTGAAAATGTCATACGAAGCACCCCACGCTTTTAGGGCAGGGACATTAAACATTCTCTTCAGTAATTTCATTCTTATGCTAACAATTACTTTGATTATATATTGGTAAACGTTTTACTAAGTAAAGAGTGATAATTCGTTATTAATTTGGCTTTTTTAATTGAAATAGTGAATTTTAAAGAGATTCACTTTTCCAGTGGTTAAGTAAAGTATTATTACTGTAAAATTAACTACTTAATATATCAAAGCGAGCATCAATTCTGATGCGGTTTCTTGTGAGCGTTTTAGAGGGGCGTTGATACAATGTTGCGGGGAAGTCTTCAGAGGAACAATTCGATTAAGTTTTCACCGAGGAGTGCTCGCTGAGGTTTTTCACTCACAGTCATGCTAAAGCCGAGGCCACACCTGCGGCAAACCGCGCGCAATACTTATTGTATTACGCTCTTATTATAGTAAACACTCCTTTCCTCATCTAATTTAACGGAGACGATGATAATAGAAAATAGAATATAACAGATTCGGTCAGCGTCTATGTTGTATTATGTATCCATTTACCTTCGATATTTATTTAAGTTCGATTCACATTAAGAGAGTGGGTAGGAACCAAATAATCAAAGCAGTTAAAATAACGACAGTTCACTGCGTACTGGAAAACTTGTTGTACGTATATTAAAATATTGACTTTTTCAATAAAATTAACAATTCATTTAAGTGTAACTGTACACGTTTCTATAATAAACTCCCACTAGACGTTCTAGAGATGTCACTTAATCAAAATTCAGTTTTTGTCCAAAGAAAGTTGATTGAAAAGTCATACTATAAGTGGCAAGCTTACTTAGACGATAGAAACGCGTGGGAGTAACCTAATTGCTCAAATTTCAATTTAAATATATTAAACTAATATGACACTGTAATGATGCAAAAAATGCAAAATACCCAACTGTGTTTGTTGTGGGCTCTTCTCAGGACAAGGTCCAAAGGAACCTTCGTAACTTTAATTTGTAAGTCGTTCTTTAATACCATCATCAGACGTACATTGGAATGTGTGTACGTAAAAAAATAAATTTAACTATTCAAAAGTGCTATAATGGTTAGCATGTTCGACTACAGACATGAGGTCCTGGGTTCGAATCCCGGATCGGGCCAATTCATAATTCGATATTGAACTTTCTATTAAGATTTTCTCAATATTTGACCGAAGTTGGGAAATTGGCGGTGTGATCCACCCCCGTGCCTCGGAGAACACGTTAAGCCGTCGGTCCTGCCTCTGATCACTCTCCGGCCGGTTCGGATCCCGTCCCGGAGTGAGGGAATAGAGAGTACACTTGTGTACTATGCCTGCCAATCCGCAGTGGTGCAGTGTGGTGGGTCTATGCTCTAAAAACCTTCGCTCCTCGGAGTGAGGAGGCCTGTGCCCAGCAGTGGGACATTAATGGGCTTCTACTTACTTTATAATGGTACTTGAATAAAAATACTTTGAGTCAAAATGTTTACAAAAATAACAGGCAGTAAAGCAGCTCGGTGGCTCTATGCCATAAAACTCTCCTATGTTAGACTAGGCTGTGCCCAGCAGTGGTCACCTTAATAGGCTGCTATTTACCTTACTTTTTTAAATAACCGAATGGAGATAATGGCGCAAATAAAATCTTATGTATTTTACAAGTTTTGACATCTATCGAGTCTTTATGGCTGCCAATTTATAAACATGTTTGTTTAATTGTCTTTGTTTGGGTAGAATTTAATAAATGTAATTTCCAGTGGAAGGATTGGTCTGATATTTACACACCCTTAATAGAGATACTAGGTAGAGATGAGAGCGTTGAGAAGCATGAGTGGATTAAAACTGAGTGACAGAGTGAGAAATAGTGTGATAAGAGAACGTTGTGGTATAAAAGAAGACGTAGTGACTAAAATTGAGAAAGGTATGCTTAGATGGTTACATGTCGAGAGAATGAATGAAAGGAGACTGACAAAAAGGATTTATGAGTCAAGAGTGAATGACCGTTGACCAAATCCAGGACATTTTAAATAAGGGCCAGGTCAAGAGTACTCTAAACCGACGAACTTGTATGAAAGGTTTAATGCGAATGAAAGAAGCGAAGGAGATATGCAAGGATCGTGGCAAGTGGAAGGACGTGGTCTCTGCCAACCCCTATGGGAATGAGGCGTGATGCTATGTATGTATGTATATATACTAAAAGGTAAAAAATAGTATGGTAGATCCTAAGTACCAGTTACCACACCACTCTCGTCATGAATCTAGGGCATTGATCAGAGAGATTAATAAATTGTAATTTGTGGTAAAAAGCGATTAGGAAAGCCGATTCCGATTAAAGTGCCGGAAAAAGAAGAAAAGTTGTCAAAATGAAGGTAAGACCAATGTGCTTGGTTTTTAGTAGAATTCTTCTTAAATTATAGTTATAGAACTGTATTTTCAATACTTTTTAAAGATTTTTTTATACTTTCTGTTTAAAAAAAGAGCTCAAATCCATTTTAATATTAAGTCAATTAAACTTTCAATCGATATTCCCATGTTTCTGGTTTATTGGAGCATTATCACGAAAGTAAAGTTATAAAATAAGTTTTTTCAGTAGTTTTTTTTAATAAGGTAGGACTTTTTCCCATTTTCTTTAGAATTTTCATCAATTGTTAGTATTAAGTCGATTGGACTTCCAATTGATGTTCCCATGTTCCTGGTTTGGAGGGTTGTTCGAAATTATTTGTAGAAACTATGTTTATAGTAAACGTTGTTGGGAAATGCTTCTTCCAAGATGTTTTATTAAGGAAAGGATCATCAATTGGCAGTTTCATACTGAGTTCCTAGTCGATATTCCCTGGTGCCTGGTTTATTGGGGAATTGTGGAGCAATTATAAACGTAAAGTGTATATAACTGAATGCTTTCATCTATTTTTCTAAAAGGCTAATCAATTGATTTTTTTAACGCTGGGAAATCCTCGTGAATACCTGTAATACTCGGAAGGATGTTCCAGGGTATGCCGGACTCATACCGACAATCAATTGACTGTACTTAGTCGATAGAACCCTTGTGTCTGATTTATTGGAGGATTGTCGTGAAGTTATAGTTTAAAAAGGGTGTTTTCTATAAAAGTATTTATAAAATGATTTCTCGAAGGAAAGATTTTTTCGAAAAAGATTAATCAATTGATTGGACTAAACGCCCAATTGATATTCCTTCATGCCTAGCCTATTATGACTAAATTATAGTTAAAAAGTATACTTAATAAATGCTTTCAAAAATACTTTTTCTTTAAGAAATCATTGTTTAACAAAAAAAGGCCAATCGATATTTCCTTGTACCTGATTTATTGAAGAGGATTTCGTGAAATTGAAAAACTGCGTGTAAATACAGCCTTTTTCAATACTTTCTTATTTGATTTAGGTTTTAGGTAGTTTTTTGTAATTTTTTTAAAAGCTAATCAATTGTTATTAGTTAGTCGATTAGATATTCCCTTATTCCTGGTTTCTTGAAGGACTGTCGTGAAATTATTGTAATATAACTGGTTTTTCAGTAAAGTTAGCTAAGAAATAAAGAAATACTTTTCTTCTTATTTCAATTCGATTTTTTAAAGGCTAATCAATTGATTGTATAAGCACGATGGTACTCTTAATCGATATATCTCTCTGACTAGTTTAATGAAGGTTTGTCGCGAAATTCTGTTTAGAAAAAACTATAATTTCATTAATGGTTTTAAAAAAATTGCTTCCTTTTTAATTTAAGGACGGATTGTATTTGAAAAGGCTAATCAATTGTTAGTGTTTAGATGACTACAATCTCAATCGATATATCTTTGTGTCTAGTTTATCGGAGGGTGTAAAGTTTCGATAAAAATTATAATTTCATTTAGAGGTTTTGTAAAAAATGCTAATCAATTGCTAGTGTTAATTGTATTCTCTATCGATGTATGTTTTTATTTGGTTTATTGGAGGATTGTCGCGAAATTGTATTTACAAAAGCTAAAGTTTCATTTAAGGGTTTTCTAAAAAATGCTTTCTTGAAGGAAGTATTTTTCGGAAAAGGCTAATCAATTGATTGTATTAAGGCGATTGTACTGTCAATCGATATATCCTTTTGTCTACGACGTTTGTCGCGAAAATCTATTTACAGAAGCTAAAGTTTCATTTAAGGGTTTTCAAAAATATGCTTTCGTGAAGGAAGTATTTTTCGGAAAAGGCTAATCAATTGGTGGTATTATGACGATTGTATTCCCAATGTGACCTCGTGTCTGACGTATTGGGCCGTGTAACACCGGGGGGTGCGTTCGTCCTCGTTCGTCGTGCGATGTGGCCGCAGTACGTGTCATTTAGTAAGATAAAAGAGTGATGTACAAAGCGAGTGTATAATAGGCAGATTATTCACTAAGATGCACTTCGCGTGCATTACAGTCCATTTGCCGGTACTCGCACTTTGATGTCTGAGCGAACACTTTCGTCCGACCATTCAGAGTGGATTGGATAATAGAATTTCATATTGTCTCCGAATATATTTTTATATTCACTTACATTAATGGCTGATAGTTCAACGACTTGACACTCTGTTCCTTAACTCGAGTATTACAACTGTAATTATACTATTACTAGTAATTGTAACGCACGACGCTTTACACCCTTGTCTAATATAGAAACTGGAGATTCTATTATTTATTAATATGAACTAGGAATGCCCGTGACTGCGTTCGTATAACATTAATATAGGACACGACGACAGCCTCGTTGGCAAAATTGTACCAGTATTTTCTTGGCTAACGAAGGTCCTGGTTTGAATTCCCGACAAATAAATTCAGGATCTTCTAATTAGTTTGAGTATGGACTGGTGGGAGGCTTCGGTCGTGGCTAGTTACTACCCAACCAGCAAATACATGCCGCAAAACTAAAAAATTGCATTCAGTACGATTCTGTCACCAAAACAATAACAGGTAAATCTCACCTTTTATCAGATCTGCTCTCTTTTATCTTAGACTGAATCATCACTTACCATCAAGTGAGATTACAGTCAAACGATAACCTGTCAGTTAATAAAATACAAGCAAAACATATTTATGTATCATATACGAAAAGCGTATAGTAGTAACAGCCTATTGACATCCCACTGCTGGGCATAGATCCCGTCCCTAATAGCAGAGACAGTTTCTATAGCATAAACCCACCACGCTTGTCTATCTAAAGCGCCATCACGCTTTTGAAATGGGTATCACATTAAAAAACTATATCGGAATATTGTCCCCTTTAATTTATTTCATTAAAACTTTATTGGTATGTCACTAAGTGACAGGTGATAATATTGTCTAAGAAGGTAATTAGTAAAGAAGGCTCAATTTATTTGTTAAAAGTTTCTAAACGACATTGGACTGCAATTTTTTGTATGGCAACACATCTTTGCTGGTATTTTGGTAATGAGGCATTGCCTCCTACTAGGCTAGGTTTAGGCTTATTCGAAAATAAATAACCTTAATTTGCACTGCCCTGAATCAAATCCATGACTTCTGCAAATAATTGCATTATTGGTACCAAGGTCATCATGTTATCTTCTTATTAAAATAATAAATGCCTTATTTTAGGGTGCAGAAGATTCAGGAATCATTTGTCTAGTTGCGTATGCTCAACGCATATTTTATAAGATAACCGAACCACTGTTGGATTTGCCTCCACATAGTTTTAAGAAATATATTAAAAGCGTCCTATTACAAAAAAAGATGGGCCATGTTGAAGTGTTATTGAAAGGAGAGTGAATACAGGGCATATGGTAAATGGTGCTCTGCACGCCTTTATGAATAGCCAGATGGTGTTTCAAAGGGCCAGACTGGCTGTGCATGCAGGCGTGTTGGTGCCAACACTTATGTAGTGAAAGTTGGTTATGGCAGAAGAATTACAAAAGCAAAATAAATGCGGTAGAGATGAGAGCGTTTAGAAGCATGAGTGGATTGAAACTGAGTGACAGAGTAAGAAATAGTGTGATAAGAGAACGTTGAGGTATAAAAGAAGATGTAGTGACTAAAGTTGAGAAAGGTATGCTTAGATGGTTTGGGCATGTAGAGAGAATGAATGAAAGGAGACTGACTAAAAGAATTTATGAGTCAAGAGTAAATGGGAAAGTTGGAAGGGGAAGACCAGGGCGAACATTCCTGGACCAAATCCAGGATATTTTAAATAACGGCCAGGTCAAGACTACTCTAAACCGACGAATTTGCATGAAAGGTTTAATGAGAATGAAAAAAGCGAAGGAGATATGCAAGGATCGTGGCAAGTGGAAGGACGTAGTCTCTGCCTACCCGAAGGGACTGAGATGTGATGAAGGCTATGAAAGCTTAACACATCGTAACCTACAAAAACTATATTTAAAGGAATAACCGTTGAGTTTCATGCCGGTTTCTTCTCAGCGGAATGAACTTTTCGCACCGGTATTTCTTTTGTTACCAACGGACAGACAACTGACGATTCAAAACTGCTTTATGAGCCTACTTGACATTAGAATACGAAAGAATTTCAACATAAATAAATTGTAATTTTGTCTGTTTAACACTTTTCTCTGACCACTTTTTGATGTGATTTTTGATGCAACTTTGGAAGTCTACATCGTTATGCATTATTAAATACCAGGATGCCTCACTTGGAGTTATAGTCATAATAATTTAAACATGTTTACTTGTACTTGTATTTTTGAGAATATTAATAATATATTTGAAATTGTTAAGGTAAAAGGGTAATGTAAATAGCAGCCCATTAACAACCTACTGCTGGCCACATGCCTCATTACTAGTGTAGAGGGGTTTTAGAGCATAGACCCACCACTCTGCTTCAGTCTCACTTCCGGGATTAGGTGCAGGACAGAAGGCTTAACGTACCCTCTGAGGCACGGGCATGGAGCACACCGACAAAACACAACAGAGGGCAAGCTGACCACTATACCAATGAGGGTCTCCATTTTTAATTGTACTTAAATATAACAATTGTATAACTTAATAAGTCTTAAAGTTTTAAAAATGCCTCTTTTATCGTATATCTGTTTTATATGACCTATCGATTGCATCATAATATTGAAACAAATCAAAGATTCTTTACTCAAGTATGTATTCGTTTAAAACTTTAAATTTTAATTTACGAGGATTCCTTAGCGTTCTGTTTTGAGAAAAACCCACAATTAGATTCATTCTATCCCAAGTTTAATTAATGATCAAAATACGGTACGCACGCTTGACCTGGGGAGTAAGTTGGGGAATGCGTGACGACAACGTTACATAAAATGTGATATGGCGAGAAGTTGAAAGAAAGTGAAGGTAGAAAGAGAGAGTTATGTTTCCTATATTGTTGTCAAGAGAGAAGTGGGAGCACAGATACCAGATACGTATCGTATATCTAAGACACAGTGTGCTATTACTAGATATTTATACAAATAGGTGTACTTCAGTCGTGTGTGGTCTAAAGTCTACTATATTATAGTCTTTTTATATTGTAATCACGGAGCGGCGAAGACTCTAGTCTAATCATTATCACTTCTTCATTATTTTAATGTTATCCAAAATTTGTAAAATATATTTCATTAATCAAAGTGTGCGCCTTATCTATGCACTTTTGACGTCTTAAAGGTATTTCATTGATACCTTTAATAAAAAAACCATGGGGGCGAGAATCAATAAACTCTTTGAAGGCGGTTTGGACTACCGCATCGGAGTTGAATTTTTTCCTTGTAAAAAGCTGTCCATATTCCAGAAAAGATAGTAATCTGTTGGTGTAAGGTCCGGGGAGCACGGTGGATGTCACAAGACATTTCAATTGTAGCTCATTTAACTTAGTGGTTGTTTGTTGTCGTGAAGCAGCAGTGGCCTAGGGGGATTGACTAATCTCTGTTGTTTAGCAGCTAGTTCTTCATGCACGGTATGCAGTTGCTGACAATAAATATTTGCTGTTTATCACGAGAATCTTTTTATGAGTCAATTTGGCTGGGTCTCCAGGATTCATCCATTGCGACGAGCGCTTCTGATTATCGTACAGTGTCCACTTTTCATCACAATACCCATCGTTCAAATTTTTTTACTTTCCCGATTTCCTTCAAGTGGATTAATACAGTTTTGTAATTTACCCCCAAGCCTGCAGATATCTCTGAAGTGCTTTGTGATGGATCCGTTTCCACGATAGCTTTTAATTTTTCATTTTCCACTTTGCTCTCCGTCTACGGGGTTGGTTCTGAAGGTCGAAATTTCCAGAACGAAAACGTCGAAACCAAAAACGTACCGACACCAGCGCCGTACACATCATTAATCCTTCGAGCTGTTGCTCCAGCAGTTGTGCCACGGTAGAACTTGTACTCGTAAACTATAGTAAGCGGTAGTAAGCGACTCCAAAGAAAGAAATAATGAGGAAAAAATAACTGAATGACTGTTTTCAAAACTTAAATGTACCAGCTAAATCGAATTATGGAATTTCAATTTGGAATTCTTAACCAAAGAGGACATATTTTAGATCAAACTGGTCCATATGATAAACGCTAAATTCATATGTGGGGACCTAATATTATGGTAACCATACGTCTTGACCCATATCCTGAAAAGAGATTCGGAAATTTTTTTTTTCTAAATTGAGTTACTGTAATTTTAAAGAAAATTTTTCAATTTAATTGGATATTAGAATTATATCACTAAAAAGTAATCATTTGAACGTAAACTAATTTTATAAGGGTTATATATTAATAAACTACTATCATTGGGAATTTTATATTTAAAGCCATTTACTATTAAAGGGAAGAAGTCACGTACCTGGGCTGATATTTTAAAGAACTCTCTTATGTTGATCTTACAGGGTTTTTTTTTAATAAAAATATCATGTTTGATGGGAAATTTCAAGCATTTAAGCCACATCAAATCGTACTGAACTTAACTATTGTTAAAATATTAATAAACAATATATTTTATCTAATTTAAACAATTACGGTGCGAGTATTCACTTTAGGGCAAATTCAGCAACATTTGTTTTACTACTACTACTACTACTAACATTTGTTTAATAGATTAGGCTTATGCTGTGGTTAGGTATGACCCAACTAGAAGAGGTATCAGTTAAAATGAGTGGGCATCTGACGCATAACAGACCTACATTTCCAAATGGAAAGATTGTGTCTTTTATCGGGGTGCGTAAAGGTATTTCCCAGCAAAAAGAGCTCTTGGGTGAATAACCCCAATCGTAACTCCTCTAATACGTTCTCATAAAAAAATGGGCCAGAACAATTAACTAGTTTCGGTTGTTGAACTGCTAAAACACCTTCATCCTGGTTTGCAACTGTTAATATAATATCTGCTATAATCGTCTATCCAAATATCAAGGAGCTGCAGTGCATTTCATCTGGACTGATCCCCTAAACACTCACCAGCATGACAGGATTTGGCTTCCCTGAGTTAATCTAGTTGCGATGAGCGTTTGCAATGGTCACACAATATCCACTTCACATCGCAAATAATGACGCTATTGTGAAAGTCAGTGTCAAGTCACTTACTTGTTGTAAGTACAGCCAACAATTCTGATGTGGTTTGTGATAGATCAGCTTCTAACATTACCTTTATTCTTGTCAGTTTGCTTCTCCGGATGACCTGGTCTTGTTTAGGAGGTGAAAATCTACATAAGAAATACGTTGACACCAAAAGTATACTGTGCTTTTCTTGAACAGTACCTTCCTCGTACACATTATTAATATTTCCAGGCTTTTTACTTGCAGCGCTAGTATTCGGACATAACGCATATTTTTAACTTTTCTGTTTTGTTAACAGAAGCACCTCATTAAAACAAATTGATTGCTAAATTCGAAATACATATATGCAAGCCTTAATTTGAAATACATATATATTTAGAGTTACTAACCAAACCACAGACTATTTAGCTACAGCGTCCAATTTGACGAAACGCCAATTTATATGTAACTTTATATATCAAATGTATTTACGAGTAACTTACGGAACTTTATTAGAGTATGCGTAAAACTCTGTATACTTAAGAAAGTCTAGCATTAGCTTGGAGAAATTTAGGCCTTAGTCGATATACAGAGGTAATGAAAGTTTTACTAAACTCTTCTGACAATCTACGCCTACACGAATGGTCTGTCGGTATGATATTCTTAGAAGGCACTAAATGAATTTAGAATACGGTACAACGTTGCTTCTACATCCTCATCAAGCTCAAGTTCGATTAGGCATCGATTATTGTTGACACCGACGATCAGCCAAGTATCAGCTTGATCCATTACATTCGGTGGATCAGTGAAGTTCCAAAGAGCGGCGAAAATCTTTATTGGAGAATGGCAAATCTGCAACTTCAATATGAAGTTGTCTATCTGTAGGAATTCATATTTCTTTATATGTTATATACTTTAGCTGAGTGACCGTAGAAACTATGTGATCGTATTCCTTTGTAGCCGTTGTACTTTAGAATATGAAGGTCTCTGATGCGCACTGCAAAGGAGTAGAATGCTTTTCCAGTTTCCATCTATCTATCTCCTACTAGCAGAGTATTTTTAAAGTCAGGCAACTCTTATAGAATCGCAAAAACATAGGCTTTTGCTACATTAATTGATGATACACTCCTATTGGTCCTAAAGCGAAGCTAATAGCTTATAAAAATCAAAATCAAAATCAAAATATCTTTATTCAAGTAGGCATATTACAGCACTTTTGAATCGTCAAATATTTTTTTTTAGTTCTTTTCCTTTCCACACTCTAATTCTAATGTACGTCTGATGATGATACTCCAGAACGACTTAAAATCTAAAGTTACGAGGGTTCCTTCGCGCCCCGATCCGAGAAGAGCCCACAACAAACTCAGTCGGGTGTTTTGTTTTTTTGTTATCATCATCATTACAATATCATGTTAGTTTAATATATTTCAATTCAAATTAGAGCAGTTCGTTCACTCCCACGCGTTTCTATCGTCTAAGTACTCCTGCAACTTATAATACGATTTTTCTATCAACTTTCTTTTAACAAAGACTTTGAATTTATTAATTGACATTTCTAAAACGTCTTGTGGGAGTTTATTATAGAAACGAATACAGTTACCCTAAAATAAGTTGTCAATTTTATGCAGCCTACTAGAATTTACA
>JACTOM010000092.1:249259-312713 GCA_015832385.1 Elymnias hypermnestra | reverse complement strand
GGATCAGAGTGCTGGGCCACCAAAGGGGAGAATAAAAGGAAATTGCATGTAGCGGAGATGTGATTGTTGAGATGGATGTGTGGAGTAACAAAATTAGATAAGATTAGGAATAAGTATATTAGAGGAAGTGTGAAAGTAGCACCAGTGACCGAGAAGTTAAGGAGTGGAAGGTTAGCCTGGTATGGACATGTAATGAGAAGGGAGGATAGCCATGTATGTAAGAGGGTCCTAAATATAATGGTAAGCGGCAGGGCCGGGAGAGGGCGACCAAAAAAAGTGTGGATGAATTGTGTGAAAGAGGATATGTGTATTAAGGGTGTGAATGTAGAAATGACAGCGGATAGAGTGAAGTGGCGAAAGGAAACATGCTGTGCCGACCCCACCTAGTGGGATAAGGGCAAGAAAAACAACAACAACATTTGTTTCAGAAGTGTCCCTTTAATATTGTTAAAGTTCATATGAGCTTTTGACTAACGTATCGATATTTTTAATTCAATTTTGACTAAAACTATAAGTATTTTATTTTATTTTGTTTTTCACTATATTTCAATATTGTTAAGGTAAAGCTTTCGAGCAGGTTATAAGTCTACGATGGGATTTGCGTGTGTTGTCTACAATACAAAAAACTCTTTACTACTAACACATAAAATAGATTCGACATGCAATGGTATGGGCACGTAGCAGTCCATTAGCCCAGTGTTGGGTATAGGCTTCCTCACTCATACCAGAGGGTTTTCCGTTCGAGATGACTGAATGAATACAATTAAAGAATATTTCAAATCCGTAGCTTCAATAAATAAACCGTATTAACAAATTAATACTTCTCAAAAGAGTAACCACTGAGTTTATTGTCGGTATTTTTTTAGTTAGAACCAACCTTTTGAAGTCATGCAAGATTAATTATCGATAGAGCTTGTTGAGCATATGCAAAATATAAATACTAGTTTTAACATTCATCTTCCAGTTATAAACAATTGGAGTATATTTAAATTCGCTACTTTTGTAAGCAAGAGCTTTGATGAACTTTAACTTTTAAGTAAGCTTTTATTATAAAATAGATAATATAGAGTTGAAATATAATTTAGGAAGCATTTCCTATCTATTTATATAAAACCATACAATATCTGAATAATCAACACACAGTTTATATAGATTTTTTCTATAAAGTTTTAAATATAATATAAATGGAGAAAACTTCATAGATATAATTAGATATTTGAAGTTAAATATATGGATAATTTGATTATTTAATAATACGTTTTTTGTTTGAGAACGAAAAATATTTGCTACGAAGGTTTTGGAAATTCAAAAATTGGGATGTGAATATTTTCGGAAATAGATTATAATTAAAATAACTTAACTTCATTTTAATAATTTTTCTATTTGACATAATTTTATTTCTTAAATTAAAATTAGAAATTAATGTTAAGAAATAAAATTATGTAATGTGTAAGTATTATATTCCAAAGAAAAATTTATTAAATTACTTTTTATATTTTACAAAAATATTCATCATATTTTTTATTTCAAAAATATTTATGGAATTAATGAAAATTATTATATATAAAAAACATAATAAATAAAAATATTTTAACCGATAAAATTTCGTAAAATACACTGTTTTATCTTTAAAAGTAATATATATTATTAACATTTTTATAAGAGAGGTTTCATATCAAGAAACATTCAATATGAATGAAAGTCGTGGAAACACAAGGACATTATAATGTATTTATAAATAAAACCTTTATATATAACATGTCTGACAGTTTCTTTTACCCAAAGGTTGATTTCTTATGCAATAATGCTTTTGGATGCTGCTAAGGAACCCTTAACTTTTTATAAGTTTTCTCCAGTAATTTCCTTTTTGCCTTGATGTTTATTGGTGCAATAAAGTCTGTATCTATCCTGAACATATTATTGTACACATAAGTTTAAAATAAACCTATTGTGTGAAAATGCTCAATCATAGAAAACTGGTATTACATAAAGCGTCCGTGTGTTTAATATGTCTGTGTGTAAGTGTTATGTACACGAAAATATTACATAGAATAAACACTTCCCCCATTCTCGGGGTAAAATAAACGAATTGCAGTCCTCCACGTAGTTACATTCAGGTGAAAAACCATGCGGCTAAGTACATAATTAATATGTAAGCGTGGCAGCCCTCGTCATCAGGGTTGAGACAAAGCGGCGGCCATCTTGGGAGCGCCCCCACCCCCCGACCCGCGACCCCCGCCCCAGCCCCAGCCCCAGCCCACGGAGGCTGTATGCCCTGCCATAGAGTTATGATTTGCTAGATTCATTTATGTATGCGTTTAAGTCGCCTTCACACCGGTCTTCGAACACTCTTTCCAAATGGATTTCTTTATTCAGGACGACTTACAAATATTTATTTATTTATTTTAAACATCAACTAAGAGACTATAAAAATTTGCATAAACGGCGGCCTTATCCCTAGGTAGCGATTCCTTCCAGACAACCGTTGATTATAATAATAATAATAATTTATTTATATACAATAATAAATATATATATTCTTTTGTAAACGGGCGTGAGTGTTAAAGTGGAATAATAATAATAATAATCTTTATACAAGACATCAAGGTCCAGTTGTTAGTTCTTAAATCTAAAATCTTATAAACTAGTGTTAGTATTATATAAATTAACATAAACTTAACATCTAAATATAATTCGGACACAATGTTTATACAATTGTGTGTTCATTTTTTCCGATAATGTTTTCAGAATGCTGTTGTGACTAGAACATATTCTGTCTAGCAGTGCCGTTACCCTTTTTCTTCTTAGACAATGAAAATCATTTGTATGGAAAAGGAATATATTCCTTATAAAAGGAAATATTATTTATTAAGTGAGGGTAGGCGATGAATTTACATATGAATAATTATACAGGAGTAAAGAGTACACAACATAATGGTTAAATATAAGTCGTCTATGTAGCTTTCAAGTAGGGATTTATTACTGAATTTTTTAAAATGTTTAGTGAAATATAATACACACAAAAATTACAGAAACAAACTCCTGGTTAATAGAGATTTTTGTCAAAGTTCACATCATGCTTATACAATTTTAACTGATGACAAAAACTAATTATGCATTAAAGGTCTGACCTAATTGGACAAGATTTATAAAATAAATAAATACGTCCAGTTTTCCTTTTGTGTACATTTTTGAAGTGAAACTTCTTTAGGCGCAATAGAGTACAATTTTTACGGATGAAATGCGTGATTAGTGTCACGATGATGTGCAGCGTTTTCAATGCTAATTCGTTTGAAGGATAGCTAGTTTTAATATTAACAAATAGCATGTATCTCTGTATTTTTCGTGAAATATAAAATTTTAAATTCAAAAACAAAATTGAATTAATAATAAACAAGACTTAAAAATTAGTTTGCCAAAGAAGTTTCTATTCTGAAATTTCTACGCACTAACTTTTAATTTTTTTAACGAAGAAATATCAAGGGGACAAATATTGAAAATAAAAGCCATAAATATGGTTCTTTCACGCCAGGATTTCTATTGTGTATAAATTTTAATTTTGCATGAAGAATGTTGTTTAAAAATATTTAATAAATATGTCTCGTTCACATAGGGCTTTTCGGTGCTTATACTTTTGAAATGCATAACTGTTAAGGCGTATTTTGTTAAAATGAATTAATAAATATCTTTCTCACACGGTCTTTCTTTTGCGAATACTTTTAGAACGTAAAAATATTAAAATTTACTGAACAGATGTGAAAAATTAAATCAATATATATCTAAGTCTCTCCAGCGCCGGAATTTTCTTTGTGTAAAACTATTTTATAATATAAGTGTCATTAACACTAGGATCTGATATTTTATTGAAAATGTATTAAAAATTAAACATTGAATATGTTCCTTACACACCAGGCTTTCTTGTGTTACTACTTATAATATTAGGCTTCACTGGACAAGTGTTGAATTTCATTAAATGTAAAATATCAAGCATACTGGAGAACTGTTGAAAGTTACATGAACAAGTATGTACAATTTTGAAACGTAACAACCATTATAAAAGTAAAAAGTAAACGTCCCACTGCTGGGCACAGGCCTCCTCACTCCGAGGAACGAGGGTTTTTAGAGCATAGACCCACCACGCTGCTCCACTGCGGATTGGCAGGCATAGTACACAAGTGCACTCTCTATTCCTTCACTCTCATAGTCCGATGTGACGGGAATCCGACACGACCGGAGAGAGATCAGGCGCAGGACCGACGGCTTAACGTGCTCTCCGAGGCACGGGGGTGGATGACACCGCCAATTTCCCAACTTCGGGCAAATATTGAGAAAATCTTAATAGAAAACTCAATTTCGATTTTTGAATTGGCCCGACCCGGGACTCGAACCCAGAACCTCATGTCTGTAGTCGAACATGCTAACCACTAGACCGATGAGGCAGTTAGTTAGCCTCATGGAAAATGTAAGAAAAAACCTCAATAAATATATCTCTTTAGACAACGGTTTTTGTTTGAATAAGGGTATTTTTGAATTGTTGAACCAAGCATTATTAAAAACGTATATACTTGATACGTTTTAATATTAAACCTCATTGAGATATAGAAAAGTAAACAATATAGAATCTATACTGAAAATATATTACAAATAATGTTAATATATTAGTTGTATCGAGAAAGCATTAAAATTAAATATAAAAAATATTTGGCGAACTGCTAGCAAAAGATAATTTAATCTAAATTTTAACTGCATTAAAGTTAAAGATGAAATCATTTAAAAATTACGTCTACAGATTATTACAGATTAAATCAAAACAAGCTCATGTCCTTTGAACAATCTTTTAATGGAAATATATGGAAATAAGACTATATCTTTTTATAGTTGTATATTTTAGTGCCTCAGAAGAATCTTAATTTTATTTTGGGATACAACGGCGAAGTAATTCAAGTTTGACATCACCATATTACTGACTCTTTAATTTTATTATTTATATGCCCTAAAGTTATTATTTTACCCTATTTTTCTATTCTATTCTATTTGTAATATAATTTTTAGAAAGGACGGAGTATAAGAAATACAATGATTAAAAAATCATGCATTAAATTGTATAAGATAAAGGAAAAAAAGCAAAAAATAATCCAAAAGATAAACATTTGTATTGCCACCGCTTGTCTTTTACACATTCGTAAAGCCACTGCGTATCCAGTGGAGAACAAATAAAACCAACGCTCATAAGCTCTCCGTGAATTCTTCTGCACACGATAAAGATGCTCTCCGTGAGTTTCTTATTCCCACGACACAAGGTTCAGTTTCTCGCGAAAGCTTTTCGTGTGACTAGATGTGGGTAGTTGTGAAAAACGAGCGCCTCTTGTAGCCGAGATTAAAAATTACACGTCGCTTTGTCTCCGAGACGCGAGTGTATTTTTAACGAAGTTTTGATTTATTTATAAGAAATCACACAACTTATAGTTATACCAGCTGTTCACCGCAGTGTTGCCTATGCCGTGGATATATGGGTTTTTAGACAATTACAGAAAATATTTTAATAACTGCATGCAAAGACTTTAAGTTTGGTTAGAGAAAATTATTGATAATAGAAAGCAGGTTGTGCTTGCAAGCAGGAAAGTTTGTTTTGCGAACAGGATCCCTTTCTCTGTGATTTCAAGCAGATAATAGTTTTGCAGATTTGATGAACAAATGAGTTAGTGAGTGAGTGAGTTTGGGGTAACACGATCTCCGCAATATTGGCTTACTAATTGTGTCCAGAATGAGCCACTTAGGTTTGATTGTTTCAAAATATACAATGAATATATATCAATAAAAGTATTTCATTTTGAACAAATAATTTTAAATTAGGTATAATATTTTCTAATTCTGCTAAAAGGAGAATGAAATTGAGTTATTTATCAAGGAATGGTATTGGTACTGTTTTTTTAAAATTGGATTTGGCCCATAGGCCGCGGATTATCCATTATTAGTACATTAGCTGAGAAAGCTAGATGAAGCTTTTGATCGCAACTTCTAACACGATCTTGTGGGAGCAAAAGCTAGTGAATTGTCAAATAAAAAAACTTACACGCGATTTTTTTTTCTTGATGTTCTACGCTAAATGTGAAGTTAGCTGTTTATTGTAAAGGGTAATTAAAGCCGTATGCACACGAGGCAGTCTGTGGTTGCGTGTTGATTTTGTTCAAGCTAATTAGAACGTGCTCGCATCCGATCGAGTGAGTACTGAGTAAGTAAGTAAGTAGACTCACCGGGCGGCGGCGGTGCTCGGCGCTACGGGCGCCCCGCTCTCCCGCTCGTCTCTTGAACAAAATCATCACGTCAGAATTGACCCTCCATCACTTTTTAATAGAAATAAATCGACAGAAGGGCAGACAGTCCACCTGGCAATCAGTGAAACTACTCGCCCAAAGACATAAGTTTAAAGCGCTGACATGTCTCGTCTCTTGAACTACACTATGACGACATAATTTCCGCCATATTTCTTTTTTTTAATTAAATCAACAAATCAATCACCTCATGTGTGGGTATCAGGTTGTCCAAATTAAACCTGCCAATAAATCGCTACATTTTTTATAGAAAAATATGGGCAAATATACGTACTTTTACTTACCATTAAACATAACATAAACGGGGTCTGTTTTTAGTAGCAGTGCTAGTTGACCTGCTTATGTATTATTCACTTAAATGAGCTAACATGTCTCGTCTCTTTATAATGAAATACATAGACAGTCCATAGACATAACTTAAGTGAGTCCCATATACCTACATATGTACTAGCAGAACCATTGGATTGCAAATGTGTTGTCGAATTAACAATGTCAATTAACTAAATGAAAATCATTACATCATTTAAAGAAAGTAACCAGAATATGGCGTTTGGTTCACCCGATGATGAGTATAAGTAAAAGAAATCGACTTTTTCAATATTTTTTATTGAAAAATATAGGCAGCAAGACTCCTAGTTGCAAAACTAGTTGAACTACTAATGTATTGTAGACTGAAGGTAGCTGAGATGTCTTGGATCTTGAACTAAACTATGACAGCTGAAATATATTTACAGAAAAAAACGGGCAAACAACTTCCGGTTTACCAGATTATAACTGAGACGTCTAAATCAATGGAACTGCTAGAAATCCCGAATCAATCATCAAAGAAGATTTACGAGTAGTATTATCTACAATGTTTGTGGAAGTCTGGGAAGTATGGGTGAAAACGTGTGTTATATCAGAGGAACCATAAGCTCGTTTAATGGATTATTTAAAAAAATGTACAAGCGGTGCTGTGAGTGTATTACATGATGTCGAAATTCAATTCCTTCCAGTGAATCATTTCGTAGATCTCATGATGAGGGAGTAGTAGTTTTTCTGATATATGTAACTAGATTGAGGGATACAGTGGCATAACGCTTTCAATCATAAAGCCTAAGTCTAGTATTTCAGAAGCGATGGCTTTACGAGCAAAACCCAAAGAACAGGTGCTCAATTCAGGCACACGAAGTACCCGTGTGATGTTCACGTAATGTCGGTATAAAAGTGCATTAATGCGATCCAGAAGTAGGTGTACGCCGAAACATTGTCTCATCACATTCACTCGACTGAACCCTTTCCCCTACTTCCTATTTTCCCACGTTTTAATAAACGTATTTTCTTTTTCTCTTTGCTTTCTAAAACGAGCGAATAAGTGAATACAAACTACGATGCTTAGACTCTAAAAGCACTCGAAACAGTAGTGGTTTCTAACGTTGCATTACAATGCTTTTTGTCTTTCTTTTATGATAACGCACTCGAAAACTCATATTCAGCATAATAATATATTAAAATTAAAGTTAGAATTTTTAAAGACAATAATTTTTCACTTAACAACGTTCAAAGGCGCACTCGAAACCGTTTTAAAACGCGTGCATGCCATTACTGCCGGCCGCGCTATCTGTGCAACAAGGTTTATAGAGCATGCGAGCCTTTTAAACATATTCCACGTCGCTTCACATGGCCGCAAACATCCATTTGTGCCGTGAGAAATATTTCATATTCATTTGTCGTGGCGGTGGATATTAAAGATTGACATCAGTCAGTCAGTCAGTAGCAGCCCTTTAACGTCCCACTGCTGGGCACAGGCCTCCTCACTCCAAGGAGCGAGGGTTTTAGAGCATAGACCCACCACGCTGCTCCACTGCGGATTGGCAGGCATAATACACAACAAGTGTACTCTCTATTCCTTCACTCTCATAGTCTGATGTGACGGGAATCCGACACGACCGGAGAGAGATCAGGCGCAGGACCGACGGCTTAACGTGCTCTCCGAGGCACGGGGGTGGATCACACCGCCAACTTCCCAACTTCGGGCAAATATTGAGAAAATCTTAATAGAAAACTCAATATTGGTTTTTGAATTGGCCCGACCCGGGACTCGAACCCAGGACCTCATGTCTGTAGTCGAACATGCTAACCACTAGACCAATGAGGCAAAGATTGACATAGCCCGACATAAAGCGGGTAGCCTAACAGAAATATTCAATTACTTCAATCGTACTTCACTTATGTTCAAGGTGATGTATAAAACTAATGAAAATGTCTTTGTTCAATTTAATATTGTCAACTAATACTTACCTCGGTCTGGGAACAGCCAACCTTCAACTCTGTACTCTAAAGTATTATTTGTTTTAGCAAATATTAGCAAACTGCATTAGACGAAATCTTTAAGAATCACTCTATCTTCTGCTGCAAACCATATGAAAATCCTTTCTGTAGTCATTCTGTTATTGACAGACGACTGACAGCTTCAACTAAGCAGTAGTCTAAGTACATCATTTAATTTAAGAAGCCTTCTTTGCTAATTTATCTGAGTCTGGACTCATGGAAAGCTTCTTACTCACCAATAAAGTCGCACCGCATAAAATGTACATTCCGGTACAATGCTGTGCAGATACACTAGGTAAATACCTCTTACCAGGTTAGCACGCCGTCTTCTTGGACTGTATCATCAGTTACTATCAGGTGAGATTAGATTCTGGCGCTTTCCAGCTATAATATAAGTTTTGGCTAGTTACACTCATTATATGTTTCTTATGTGGTATACAATAAAGTATTTTCTATCTATCTATGTGATGCTGTTTGGAGGAAGGGGTGTCTTGTAAAATACAGAGGCGGGAGGTGATTAGAACTGCGCGTTATACTTAATTTCTAGTTATATTGTTTATAAATTTGATTATATAGAAAAACTATGTAAATGTATGCTTACCGAGCAACCAGGGGGCGACGTTGTCGTTTTCTTTGGCGCTTTTGAGGATGGTTTCCGGTAAAGGCAGCGAGTGCCGCACCATGGCGCCGTACAGCCCGTACTCCGCCATGATGGTGGACCGTCCCCAGCATTTCTCTGTCTTGCGCCACTTCGCCCGACGGTTTTGGAACCAAACCTGGAGAAATTGTCAAATTAATTTAACTATCCAAAGCCGAAAAAAATTAAGAATGTATTCTCTTATCTCTATTTATAAATTTGTCCCTTTAAACGAAAGCCCTTAAATTATTTTAATTTCATTGGGGAAACACTTTGCTTTTTATTAAACGTGTCAATGTTTTTATATACATACAATAAGTTTCCAAAATTATTATTTGCGCTACTCTAAATGTATCTCCTAGTTACTCTTTTGGACCCATATTATAGATCACACGAACAGCCCGTTTCTGCAGTATAAATATTTCATCCATATCAGCATCATTGTCAAAAAATATAATGCCAATATGGTTCACATCAGTTGTTGCACTTGCATCGTGGTTTCATAAAAACACACGATGTTTTTAAATGTATAAACAGATATAGATGATCGATCCGACTTTACACTATATTTGTTTCAGGAATCTGTTATCTTCAGATACGTAGATGATTAGCATGCTGTACCTCAGTCCGAGTAGTAACGCACGCTGGATAGAGTATATAGCTCCACTCAGGAATATGGGACTCACTGAAACCAGAATATACAGTACAACCGAGCGAAACTTTCTTTATCAGTATGGTGGATAAATCCAACTTTAAGGTTCAAGAAAGGTGAAACACCCGCGCATAATTACGCCACCTTATACCTCCCCTTCTCCGTCGGAAGGGAGGAGCATCGACCGCTCTTTCCCTTAGTCTTTCTAACGCCTCCTTCTGCAAGACAACAGTTTCACAGAAGGAGGCAACTGCCTTCCAGCCTGTCATGCTACCGAGCATAACGACCACTATGCTGGGCAGAGAGAGGTCATCGAGTTGGTTTTATATCGGATCGCTTTTGTAGTGAATGGTTCTGATTTAAGGGGCCGACCATCGCCTTTGGCCCTGCATCCTTAGTTAACACAGCTTGGTGTATCGGTCACCCGGTTGACGACTTGGACATGGATGTCACGGGCTTGTTAAGAATCTACTTGGTTTGATGTTCCGACACTAACAACGCAGATAGGCCACTCTATCAGATGAGAATTGTTTTGGGATATGTACAAGGACGTGTCAATTCCAGAATCCGTCGTGGAATAGACTGTTTTGATAGGTATTGGAATAACATGGCTCGAGACAAAGAGCATAGCCCAAACCAGACTGCTATGGTCGTCGTCTGCCTTATTTAGGCAACTCAGGATTTTAAATAATAAAAACAGATATAGGTAGTTATTGTATAAAGCGTGCGATTGGTCGCAATGTGAAGCAGCCGCCGCAGTCCCGCAGTAACTAAGCGTATAGAACAAACCAATTAGCGGCACACAAGGCGGCTAGATTAAATTTTCAAATTTGGGAACACGCTGTGTATTTAGTTAGGGCTGCCAAACTTTGAACACTTCCCGCCACACTTTTACATTAATGATTACAGACCTCTCCCAGATTGTCAACAGCGATGACTGCAGACTTGGTGTGGCTGAAAACGCTAAATAATGATAATATGGTGCCACATATGCAGGTAGTCCATGTAAAAGAGATTAGCCAGTTTTATGTGCAAACACACGTCCTCTATATTTTTTTACTCTTATAGTGGGGCGAAACAGCGAATCTGACACTAGACATAACCAGGTTTCCTGAAATTCAGGACACCAAAATTCCAATGTTTCAGCATCTCCTCACGATTTCTGACTTCATTGGGACCCACAATTTTATTTAAATGACCATTCTGCATATGGCATTGATAACAGCAAACAAAACCCTAAAGATGCATTACCGTTCTTACAGTTCCGCTTAATGATTTCCGGTAGGACTTTTACTAATTTGTTGGTAGGGAAAATTGCATTTACTATTTGTCTGAGTATAGGTGGAAGGCTTCAGCCGTGATTAGTTTACCACTTTACCAGCAAAGAGGTGTCGCCAAGCATTTAATTTCCCTTTATTTTGACTATGTGTTAAGTTGGCCTGCGTAATGGTGATGGTTCGATGGTTAGAAACACAAGTAATGTTTCTGGATATAAACATATATTTCATTACGAGTTGCACAGACCGAAATCAGCGGCTGAATTGCATAGAAACATGCTTGTAGCTTTACCTTATCAAATAAGGTTACAGGGATAACTCGATTATTGTTGTCACTCTAATTGAAATTGAATAAATTAAATATATTTTGTAATGATGATGAAAAAAGAATGGAAATTCGACTGATATGTTGTGGGCTTTTCATAGAACAGAGCGCGAAGGAACTCTCGTAACTTTAGATTCTAAGTCGTTCTTTAATATCATATTCAGTTGTACATTGAAGTAAGTAGCAGCCCATTAACGCCCCACTGTTGGGCACAGGTCTCCTCACTCATATGAGAGAGGGTTTATAGAGCATAAACCCACCACGCTGCTCCACTGCGGATTGGCAAGAATAGTAGGTAGGTACACAAGTGCACTCTCTTTTCCTTCACACTCAAAGTCCGATGTGACGGCAATCCGAAGGCTTAACGAGGCACGGGGGTGGAGCACACCCCCAACTTTCCTACTTCGGGCAAACATTGACAAAATCTTAATAGAAAACTCAATATCGATTTCGAATTGGCCCAACCCGGGACTCAAACCCAGAACCTCATGTCTGTAGCCGAACATCCTAACCACTAGGCTAATGAGGCAGTCACACTGAAGTGTAATATGGAAAATATAAGTAGACACACATTTATGGTATCTACACAGTACCATTGCCAGGTTACAGTCTGTAACACCACTTACCATCAGATCAGGTCACGGTAAAGTGCTACCCTGTCAGCAATGCATAAATGAATTTATCACGAATGGCAACCCTACTCGACAGCTCGGCTCGGCGAAACAGTTAATTTCTAATTAAATTTGTTAATTAAACTCGATCCGCGCTCTCCGCGCAAATTAATACTTCGCCCTATTATAATCCCAGTCGCGCTCTACCTGCCGCCTCCACCATACACGGGCCAGGTATGTGTAGGTATCATTACCTATACCTACTGGTGTCTACATGCGTAATACCAAGTCTGGCCGAAAGTAGATAGACAGTACGCATTCAGACATTAAACTCTGATTTAACTAAAATTAGGGAGTGGTATAAATCGTACGGTATATTATTAAATTCTACAAAATCACGGGCAATTTTGATTGGCAAACAGAAGCTTTTATCTAAACTAAACTCAAATATACCTCCGGTATTGCTTGGTGGGCAAATTCTGCCATACAATACCACAGTCAAGAGTTTAGGTGTTTTAATCGACAACACTCTTTCGTGGGTACCGCAAGTATCCGAAGTGAGTCGAAAATTTTCTCTTGCATTGGCTCACTGAGACAATGGAACCGCTTGTTACCCCCTAAAATTAAAATTCTACTAGCTGAGTCACTACTGTTACCGATTTTGTACTATGCAGGACCATGCTATCTAGATTTAATTGAGGAACTGTTAAATAAGCTGGAGTGTTTACAAAATTTTTGTATAAGATTCATTTTCGGCCTTTGCAAGTTTGACCCTATTTCAAACTAACCGTACACAACTAGAGTGGCTACCTGTCAGACTGCGTAAAAACTTTAATGGCGTATCGCCCTTATATTGTATACTTTATAATCCTCAGTGTCCAGCCTATCTTAACGAACGTTTCCATTTTATGTCTGAGAAGAAGTCAAATCTTCGTTCCCAATATGAAGATAGGCACATAACACTTTTAGCCATTCACAGACATACACGAACTCCTACACAGTTAAATTCATAATGCTGTGGAACTCCCTCCCGGTACATATCCGTCAATCTGACGCATTACAAATTTTCAAACATCGCTTAAAAAACACTATTCGCATAATTTATTGTATGTATAGTATATATACATAAAAGTAAAAAGTAAGTAAGTAGCAGCCCATTAACGTCCCACTGCAGGGCACAGGCCTCCTCACTCCGAGGAGCGAGGGTTTTTAGGGCATACACCCACCACGCTGCTCCAGTGCGGATTGATAGGCATAGTACACAAGCGCACTCGCTATTCCTTTACTCTCATAGTCCGATGTGACGAGAGAATCCGACACGACCGGAGAGAGATCAGGCGCAGGAACGACAGCTTAACGTGCTCCCCGAGGCACGGGGGTGGATCACACCGCCAACTTCCCAACTTCGGGCAAATATTGAGAAAATCTTAATAGAAAACTCAATATTGATTTTTGAATTGGCCCGACCCGGGACTCGAACCCAGGACCTCATGTCTGTAGTCGAACATGCTAACCACTAGACCAATGAGGCATTTAAGAGGTATTTTACAGCTATTGAAACGGTCTTTAATATCACCAAGGATTAATACAGAGGTATAAATAATATGGTTTGATTATTATCGGCACTTTTATTCACTTTTGAAATGTAAAGAAGTAGTGGCATAACTACAGTAGTTGGACATCAGGTATCATGGACTTTTTTCAAAATCACAATCATAATCAAAATATTCTTTTTAATCGTCAGTTTTCTGACCGTTGGTAACAAATCTACCACCGGTTCGGATAGTTGATTCCGCGGCAAAGAAACCGGCAAGAAACTCAACGGTTACTCCTTTAAAAATAGTTTTGTATGTTACAATCAAATCTTCAACATTATAACACGCCTTTGTAAAATTATGTTTTTGAAACATTTCTTTAAACTATGCGGAGGCAAATCTAAAATTGATTGAGGAATCTTATTAAAATGCGTATGCTCAACCCAACAAATGATTTCTGAACCTTTTGTAGATATTAATACTTTCTATAATATTGTAGAACATATAATATTTTCTTCTATCACCAATAGTTTCCCCAGCTCACATGATATAAGATTTTATGTGATGTTATCACTTGGGTTATATTAATGCATCTCAGAAAGTAATACAGCCTTATAGAATTTTTTTATTGGTCCAGTAGTTTTTGTGTGAAAACGTTACAAACACACATACATACTTACATATAGAAACACAAATGTTTCCTCTTTACAATTCTAGTTTAGTTGGTGAAAAGCGTAGGAAAATCCGTTCAGTTGTTTTTGAGTTTATCACAAACAAACGGACAGATACACGACGGATGTGTTTATGTAAGGATAACCATATTACTAAGGGTTTGTTTATTATACATTTAATGACGTATTATACAAGTAAATGATATGTTATTTATATATATAGATGTTAATTGAGTGTATTGTCAAGACATTACAAGTAATAGACAACAATAAAGCGATGACTTTCAGTACTCTGTAGAACGTGCTATTAATTAATGATAGTCACTTTATCATCACGTTACTGTATGCGTGTGTATTATTGAAATATCCGTTTTCAAGTTTTACTCTTTTAATCACCACAATTTAGTCATTAGTTGTAGTGATTTTTCAATGGTAAGAGGTAATTTGCTTTTTCATGGTTTCTTCTAAGTTTGTTCAAAGGCAAAGGTAGACTAGTTTATATCTGATATTATTAGCTATATTAGCTATCCTTCCTTAGGATAATGCATCTGATTTTGAAGTATTTGTACTGTAGACATTGCTCGTGCGATATATAATATGTCTTCAAAGCAATGACAGCAGAAAAGGGCTGTTTATATGATCTATAATATGGGTCCAAGAAAATCACTAAGAGAGCTTACAGTAGTGAAAATAATGACGGTTCACTGTATACACATATTCGTCTTGTACATATTGAAACTTTTAGGAAAAACGATATTGCAACTTATGAGTTGCAATATCGTTGCCATAAGAAATAAAAATATAATTGACATAAATTCAATTTGGTTACATAAAATTAACAATTCATTTAAGAATCAACGTCTACATTTCTTTAACAACTAATAATTTGAAGGGTTATTTGGATGATAAAAAAAAGGATTGAGTGGACTGCGCCAATCTTAATAGAGTAAAATATATTCACATTGTAATGGTGATTATAAAAAAGCTACATCGAGTATGTTGTGAGCTCTTTTCAGAGCGTGAAGTAATCCTCGTAGGCTTAGATTTTAATATCATTCGTCGTCGTCGTTGTCGCTTCAACCGATGGACGTCCACTGCTGGACATAGGTCTTCACGTAATGACATCCACTAGGCCCGATCTTGCGCCACCTGGCTCCAGCGGTTTTTTTTTTTTTTTTTTTTTTTTTGTGTTTTTTTTTTTTTTTTTTTTTTTTTTNATGACGTCCACAAGGCCCGAGCTTGCGCCGCCTGGCTCCAGCGGCTACCGGCGACCCTCTTTATATCATCGGTCCACCTTGTGGGGGGTCTGCCTACACTGCGCCGTCCGGTGCAGGGTCGCCACTCCAGCACCATCGACCCCCAACGTCCATCGGTCCTTCGGACTTTGTGCCCCGCCCATTGCCACGTCAGGTTCGCGATTTGTAGGACTATGTCGGTGACTCTGGTTCTACTACGGATCTCTTCATTTCTTATTCGATCACGTAGAGAAACTCCGAGCATAGCCCTCTCCATTACACGCTGAGTGACTCGTGAGCTTTGGCATATTTAGTACCATAATATCATTATCAGTCGTAAATTAGAAACAAGTAAAACAGTGTTTGTCGATTCATAAGTGCTGTAAAAGTCTACATAAATAAATATTTTTCAAATAATTTGAATATATATATACGTTTCTATAACAAAGTACTACCGAAGTAATTGAGATGTCACTTAATAAAAGGGAGTTAATTGAAGGATTACTCAGACGAGAAAAAAGCGTGGAAGTAAATATAATATTCTAACCTATATCGTTCTTCTCAGAATAGGGCATTATGGAACACACGTAATCCTTAGCTTTTAAGTACATCGGAAACAATATGTGAAGGTCTTGATAGTGAAATTTACCTGCAGTAAAATATTAACGGGTGACTGTCAAATTGTCAGTGGAAATAAATCAATGTCCCATTGCAAGTGTTGTAGTTCACAAACAATCAGATTTGGTCCTAATCTTGAAACACAATTAGAGTGTCAGTGCCGGCCGCAACCTAATCAATATCGGCCTCGCCCGAGGCACAGCTTGCTCTACAAGCTCTAATGAACCCTACTAATATAAGAGATTATCACATAATTGGTCCGAAGATATCCAATTGAATTAACGACACTGCAGTAAGAATATTTTATAAATTTAACGCACCCTATCTTTATAACAAAATTAAAGAAAAGCAAAAAGATTTCCATTACAGTTAATAAATCAATAATCACCCTACCATATGACAAAACTTATGAATTAATAAAAATAACTTCTCAGAAAACAAAGAAATATAATTGGCTTGGTATATTTTCTGGACTGTTATCATTTAACGAACGATGAGGATCGACTTGCATTCGACGAACTTCTTATTCAGGTGCAGTGTATTTAGATGAGAAAGACTTCAATTCATTAAGTCTATGTAGTCTAGTATAACATTACTGGACTGATATATTGCTTGCAGATAAAGCTTCAAGGGTTTAGATTCTCCTGGGCTCCTCCTGGACGTACCCCCTTCATACGTTTGGATAGCATTTCAAAAGGTGGAGACGTCCTTTACAATGGAATCCAAAAATAGTGACAGTGATTTACTCCTTACAAAAAGAGTAACAGTGTCTTTTTAAAAGTACATCCGAACGTTGGGCACATATTGCCAATGCATCGATTTTTCTCTTTCGAAATTTGTAGTAGCTGTTAGTCCAAACTGGCATTCATAGGACAACCAGGAGAGGTGGCAAGCGTGGAAACTCAGCCCAGAATAGGGACGAAACCACCTGAAAAAGCTAAAGGAGATCATGTGGTAGGTTAAAGGTGCATTGAGGCGAGGCTATGGCCTCAGATGAAAGCAACGTTTCTACGTGCTGTAGTGGAGGATTATGAACTAGTGTTTAGTCCAAAGACTGCGGACGGGTTTGCGTCATATAGTGGGGACACCGTTTTATTTGGCGAGGTTGAGGTTGTAGTTGTGTATATGGCTGGGAGAAAAGACGATTGTTATATTGGTCGTTAAGAAGAACGGGTTATTTATAATTAGTCAACTACAATTAGACAAAGTTCTACTTAGTTTCGATTATAAACTAAATAACTTTAACAATAATTTGAAGAGGGTAGGGCTGGAGAACGTCTTTGCGAAATATGTGTAATAGATAAAACACTACAGACATGTCAGGGTAGAGAGGTGGTAATATAGTAGTTACCTGCCACTATCACCAGGCTGAGTTATTCGCACAATAACCCGTAATTGGCACTTGTGCACGAACAGCGACGGTATCTGGATTCCCTAATTAACATAGAGGCACAAAGGTTCGTGTAATTGTTAATTTTGCAGCACATTCGGCCCCGTTAATGATGCGTAGCGCCCGTGAGAGGGAATTACTCCTACCCGACAATTTATTACTTGTATGTGACACCGGCCAGAGCGTGTAGACCCCTGGAAACACCGGCCCCACAATCCCCGGAGAGGTTAAAGACCACCGGACGCATTAGTTTAAAGGGTATTTGTAATGTTTGCAAAACAATTTGTTGGGCGCCCATACGATTCTATAGCAGTTGGATTTGTTAGAGAGCTAACTCGAATAACGACGGGCAATTTTGACGTTTGAAAAGCTAAGTTACGTAAATCATGATATCTATTGTCTATAATGACAAAAAATGTCTGTTTGTAATATACAATACGATAAATTGTCTACAAGAAAACAAAAATATGTTTTTCATTATTTGTTTTGACCTCTAAATTGGTAAGTACACTAGTAAATGTAGACGATATTGTAGTAACTATTAAATTTATCGGTGTTCATTCTATCATAATTATTCCTGACATCTCCCGCTTCTCCGATTTAGGTCTCAAACTAATGCTATTAAGAGGGTAAATGTTTGCTGGGATTCAGTAAGCAAGTGCCGAGTGTAAAAATAGCACTTCTCCACAATATCTAATCCGCCACACAAAGGGCTAAGCGCTGTACACAATCAGGTGTCGAGGGCCCCGGGGATCGCGTCCCCCGGGACGACTCTGGAACCCCATTATGTCAACGATTTGCTGCGCTAACTAGAAACACTTTGTTGATTGTAATCAATAATGGATACTTTTTATACACACTAAATCGTTACACAAAAACCTGTATTGACCTGTGATGACGCGATAATCGAAACAAATCAAAATGTTTGTTTAGACGATCTAACTGGCGCGTCATAAGAGATTTTGGGTTTGAGCAAGCCTCTGCAGAGCAAATTTCAGATATTTCAATTTTTTATGTGTCCAAATTTCGACTGGTGAGAGGTTTCAGTTGTAGCTAGTTACCCTACCAGCAAAGATGTTCCGCAAAGCAAAAAAATAAATTATACACTAAGTAACTGTGTACAATACATATAAAGGTGAATACCCAAGAGTCTGTAATTATAATATTTTTCACAGGAGTGCATAATTTCACTTCTAGTAATTCTTTAATTAACTTTATACATACATAAATAGCATCACGCCTTATTCCCATAGGGGTAGGCAGAGACCAAGTCCTTCCACTTGCCACGATCTTTACATATCTCCTTCGCTTCTTTCAATCTCATTGAGCCTTTCATACAAGTTCGTCGGGTTAAAATACTCTTGACCTGACCCTTATTTAAAATGTCCTGGATTTGGTCCAGAAATGTTCGCCTTGGTCTTCCCCTTCCAACTTTCGCATTCACTCTTGACTCATAAATCCTTTTTGTCAGTCTCCTTTCATTCATTCTCTCTACATGCCCAAACCATCTAAGCATACCTTTTTCAATTTTAGTCACTACGTCTTCTTTTATACCACAACGTTCTCTTATCACACTATTTCTCACTCTGTCACTCAGTTTTAATCCACTCATGCTTCTCAACGCTCTCATCTCTACCGCATTTATTTTACTTTTGTGATTCTTCTGCCATACCCAACTTTCACTACCATACATAAGTGTTGGCACCAACACTCCAGCATGCACTGCCAGTCTAGCCCTTTGAGACACCATCTGGCTATTCATAAAAGCATGCAGAGCACCATTTACCATATTCCCTGCATTCACTCTCCTTTCGATATCACTTTCACATGTTCCATCTTTTGTAAATTTAGATCCCAAGTATACAAATTCTTTCACCTCTTCCACTTGTTCCCCATCTATCAAAATATTGCCATTCATCATAGATTCATCTCGTTCAAAAAGCATAACTTTCGTTTTGTTTACATTCACTTTCATTCCTTTCCCTTTAAAAGCTTCATTCATAATATTCAGCATCTTTTAAATCTGTCAAACAGTTATCCATGAATAGGTTGAACAGCCATGGTGACGCTACTCATCCCTGTCGTCCCGTTTATTCTGACACACTAGAACCCTCATAAAGAGACTTCAATGCTTGAATCAGACAACCGCTCACCCCATACGTAGATAAGGTTGACCACAGCTCATTCCTCACCACTCGATCATGGGCCTATGATAATTAACATTATTAATTTAAAAATCGGCTAGTACAAAATAGCTAACGAAACCGACACATGCTCTCGAATATATGTCGAAATGAAAATGATTTAATCAATTAACTCTTCGGGCCATGGCCCTAATTTGTCACGGAGCGTGGATGGCGGCGTCACACCGCTCGCGTCACTTCATCCAGTCGGCAATTTTATCGCAACAAGGAGTCGTTATGAATTCGGTGACAGAATAACAGTAAGTGCATAAAGGAACTGATTTTAACAGAGAGCATAATTTCATTTCTTCTCATCACTCCTTCACTAACTATTAATGCTTTGAGTTCATTTGAGTTGTTGAGAGAAAAATGACTAAGTTTTACTTGTTGTTACTAGCTTGTTTTATACTGATTTAAATCAGTATAAAACAAGCTAGACGTCGAACGTATCGAGCAAAATATGAAGAGTTAATACCACAGTGAAATGTATCAATAAAAGCCTTATAGACACGGAGAGTGAATGAAGGCGTCACACTGTCATACGTAAATAAGGCAATTTTTTTACCAACAAATGTTATTAAATCGGTGGCAGCTGAAATAAAACAAAAATCGAGTGAAGATATGTAATTTATATTCCAATAAAAATGAAATAGCCTTAATTTGTGACGAGGCGCGGATGACGGCGTCATACCATTCTCGTTACTCTAGACAGTCAGCAAATTCATTACGCCAAGAAGTCGTTCTGAAACCGGTGACAGTTTGAATTGAAACAGAAAACAAAGGCGCTGTTATTTACGGAGTGTATAATTTCATTTCTTTTGGTCACCTTACTAACTATTAAGGCTTTGAGTTCATTTTAGTCAAAACCAAGTAAGGGTGACTATATGATTTTTAAATCAATGTAAACAGGGATATCAATCGAACTAATTGAGCGAAACATAAGCACAATAACATAAGGGTCACTGCCTTAATTAGTCACGTATCGTAAATGAGTGACAAAGTAAGATATAGTGTGATAAGATAACGTGGTGGTATAAAAGAAGATGTAGTGACTAAAATTGAGAAAGGTATGCTTAGATCATTTGAGCACATAGAGAGAATGAATGAAATGAGATTGACAAAAAGGATTTATGAGTCAAGAGTGAATGCGAAAGATGGAAGGGGAAGACCAAGGCGAACGTTCCTGGACCAAATCCAGGACAGTATAAAGAGAATGAAAGAAGCGAAGAAGATATGCAAGGATCGTGGCAAGTGGAAGGACTTTGTCTCTGCCTACCCCTATGGGAATGAGGCGCGGTGCTTGATCGATATAATTGATCGAATGATAAGTACTTTAAAAACCAATTAAAATTAATTAGTCGGTTTAGACTTAATTAACCGCGCAGCTGAACGGCGTCACACTGTTTGTGTCACTGCGGCCAATCAGCAAAGTCATATTAATTCTTCATAACTAGAAAATGTTTTGAAATCAGCAGCAGGTAAATCAAGTTCAACTTATTGAGGGAGAGATGAGGAATTTATAATCCAATGAAAGTGAATTAGCCGTTTATACCTTAATTTGTCACGGAGCGTGGACGACGCCGTCACGGCGTCCGGTCAGCAATTTCATTACGCCAAGGAGTCGTTCTGCAGCCGGTGACAGTTTGAATTGAATTGAATAACAGTGAGCTGACAAAGGCGCCGTTATTTACGGAGTGCATAATTTCATTTCTTCGTGTCCGGGGTTCGGGGCCGGGCGGGGCGTGGCGACCAATCAGGTGCAGGCGCGGGCTAAATAGAGTTGCGTCTGTTCGCAATTTGCCGGCAATTTGCGGTACAATGAAGGCCCGGACGGCTCTCGCGTCGCCTTAACAGGTTATTATTCAATTTGGGGTGCGTCCGACACATTTTGATTAGTCAATAAGTTAATATGCGGTTAGCGGTGACAGCTCCACGGATCCATCGGCCTTAATTAGGAGTGTGCTGGTCATCTAACTGCTTGTTTTAACAGATACCGAGTTTCCAACGAGCACACGAATTTAATTTTAATCGCATTCATTGATTCACTTAATTTAAGAGGTACTTCTTTTGAGTTCATATCGCAATTTAAGCTGATTTTAGTTATTTCAATTAGTTACAGATAGATTCAGGTCTCAATACACCGCCTAATAATAGCCTCGTCATAACAACGACCCATTTAATTTACTTAGGTTTAAAATATTCACTATGCACTTCTTAACTCTTTATCCATCATTTTTAAACAGTTATATCTGTTCTGTTCTTTATTGTAGCCTGTAGGCTACAATAATTCCTGTTAATAAATTACTTATTAAATATGCTCTGTAAATACTTCTTCTAACTCTTTTAAATCAAATCTTTTGCTCTTACAATTCTTCTCTTAATCAATTCATTTAAATTACTCAATGGTGCTGCGTGTAGTTTAAAGCGACATGCATAAATTTTCTAGAAGATCACATTTGTCTAGATGTTTAACAAGAAATTTCTTTTATATTGTAATTTAAGGGCCGTTTAGTGGCCCATGTCGAAATACACATCTCTCACACAGACTTGATCTGCTACAAGAAATATATAAATTTAATGTTTTAAGAATAAGCCATTAGTACTGATTATATGTTATCAAAGTCGTGAACAGTATTTAGTGAAATAATAAAATCAACAGATGAAATATTAGTAATACTTCGTAACAAACCGCTCCATTGTTCGCATTTCAATCAATATCGGTTGGATTTCATACTCGATAAGTGAATTTTACTTCCCCCTCCGCCTCGCAATCTGTTCCCCTAATCCAAGTATTAACGTAACAAGATCGTCCGATTCAAACAAATCTCCTTAAGAAGTAATAATGTAAAAGGTCCGTAAACTTAAATTTATTGATATTCCATCAAATTGCTTCGACAATATTTAATTGACAATCTCCATAATCGCGACTATATCTCAATCTGAATCGTTTATATGGACTTTATGAATTAAGATATAGATACAGACATCTCTTATTCACTTACTCTATGACTTTATTTATTTCTTTCAACTTTTAATTTACTTTTTTATTTCTTTACAATTTATGTCATCCACTTTTCTTTTTTAGCTTTGTTTTCTGTAGAGTTGTATTAGTTAAATACCTTGTCTATTTTCCAATTAAGATTTGTGAAGTAGTAATAATTTCTATTTTGACACAAAAATATATAAAATAGTATAACGTTATCCTGAGCTCCAAATTGCATATGTGAAGAAACTCAAATGCTCCCTTTAGTTCCCTTCTTAAAGCATTAAAGCATCAATATTTTATCGATATATATCTATCTACTAACAAACAATTTATATAAAGAAGGATTGTCAGTCGGAGTGTGTGTTAGTTTACAATCGAATTATAACAAGAAGTTAAGAATGTTGTGTGAAATGAAAATAATACGAGTATAATTTGTATTTCCTGCAGTTGCAATAATAACGCGATGATTACGCATGACCGCTGGAAACGGAAGTGTAGAAAGGCTTCAATTGATAACGGCAATGCAAGTCACAAGGTAACAAAGAGAGGGTAGTAATGAAAATATGGACTTAACGAGACTTCCGACAGAGTTCTAAAATAAACAAGAAGGCATGTCGCGGCAAATTATATGGTATGATTTCTGTGTGGGATAAGCCACTGGCGATTTACTGGAGTCCATATCATAATCTGAATAACTTTATATTATAACAAAATCAATAGCGTTTACGTTAAAGTTCAAATTAGTGTTCAATTTCGTGAATTTTATGTCAAATCAAAGGAAATTTATAGAATAGTATTGAGAATCATTTATTATTAGTTTAGTTTGGCATTGTAATTTTGATTATAAAATCCCAATATTAAAATTTATTTTAAAATGAGAAATGCCCTTTAATTTGCTGTTTAAATAATCTGTTATATTTATTTTATGATTATAGCTAAAATATAACGAATTCTATAATTATAATAGAATTATATAAAAGGTTCAGAAGTCATTTGATGTGTAGAGCATACTAAAATAAATAAGATACCGCAATCAGTATTAGATATGTCTGTACAAAATAAATATATTTGGACTTGATTCCATTTGTACTTGATATCGAAGTATTGCACATTGCGACCTACAATATTATTTAAAACTCAACTTTCTCAATCAACTTCTCGAAATGGCGGTAGATAAGTTGCCAACGGACAGACTACTGACGATTCAAAAGTGTTTTTTGTGCCTACTTGAATAAAGAATATTTTGATTTTGAATAAAAACCGATGTCTAGAACGGTATTTAATTTTATTTTTATCTATTTATAATCGATGAACTAGTAATATAACTACACGTTAAAAGTACAAAGAAATCTAAATTAAGTATTATTAAATTACTCTAGTTGCATCCAACGCTTTAATATAAAACAGTAGAAATTATCAGAAAAAGAAGAAATAAACATAAAAAAGTGCCTGCGTACAAAGTAAACATGTCCGAAGTGAAACTTCTTTGTCAAAGTAATTATTAAAGTCTTGTTTATATTTATAAAAATGTAAAACTTTAGATTTCCGAGATTTAGAGGCAGGGAAAAAGGAAGATATGTTAGGAATTTAATGAATCTAATCGTCATTAAAATAATAAAAGTGACGAAAATTAGTACAAATAATATATTGAAATGTCAAATGACGGATTGTAAATAAAAATGCCACGTAGTTTTTGTCAAGATTAGAAATTATTAATTACATTTTGTTTTTGAATTTCAAATTTAGAAAAAAGTATTTATGAAATATTTCATCTTATACATTATGAAAAATAGTATTTTGATTATTAAATGACGAGTGTCACATTAAAATGTCAGATGTCATTGGTAAATATTAAAACTACCTAACCTTGAAACGAATTAGCATAAAAAACGGCACACATCTTCGTGGCGCTAATCACACTTTTCATCCGTAAAAAAATTACCCTCATGTGCCTAAAGAAGTTTCACTTTAAAAAGTCAAAACGCGTGAATAATTTATAAAGGGAGAAAGCTGACACTTCCTTCCTAAATCGGGCTCATTTTGATAATAACGTCAAGATTTAAGTTTTTATTACGTTATATAACTGAAAGTAACTAAGATTGGCATGTTGTATTATTAAACGCTAGCTCTCGTGAATTGGGCGTGGTCCGCAGCCAACAGCTGCGCTAACTAGGCAACTAGCGGGCGTGAATAAGCGATTTTGGGCAATCGCTGTCGGACGAACGGTTTGCCCAATCGATGCATAATTGCTATAATATACATAATTTGCCGGCCGCCGACCAATTGACGTCTAATCAATGAAACGCTGTTTGTTTGACGAATTAAAACGAGAGCGCCACGGCTCGTTGCGGCGGACAAAAAATGCCTCCGTCAATGCTTTTTTACCCATTTTATTAAGAAAACATTACGAAAAATAGCAAATGTTTATTTATATACTCGAGTACCAGTATAAATCTGCATACGCAGGGTTGGCTCGATTTTAGTGATCACTGACTTGTTGGATTCGTCACATCCCCTAATAGCAGTATAACTATTTAAATATCAGAAATATTATAAGAAAGGGACGGAGAAAAACCTCTTATAGAAGTGCCAAATCAATTGATCTGCATCATTTATTCGGTACACAGATTCAGCACGGGATCTTTAAAACCATTCGCTCGATTGACCAGAAATTCGATAAACATATTCCTTTCCCGATGTAAACTCTTATTAAGAATGGAATTCCCCATATTAAACGGGATTAGACATCTAGGTAATATAATTGAATATTTTTTCTTGTTTAAACTTTCACCTACTTTGTGCAACATATAGGAGAAGAAATAAAGCTACGGTTATCGAAGTAGTCGACGAAATTTTTAATTAAATCGTACAAGGATTAGAATTGGCAAATATTGGTATTTCACGATACACCGACATGTCCACGTCCATCATTTAATACCGGTATTAATACAGATTACGGTATGGGGAGCTTTGTGATGCGAAATTGAATCCTGTTTTAAATATTGAATGATTGCNGACCGGTGGGAGGCTTCGGCCGTGGCTAGTTACCACCCTACTAGCAAAAACGTACCGCCAAACAAAGAAATTTCTGTTCCGGTACGATGCTGTATAGAAACCGTGTAAGGGGTATATCGCTTCTTAAAAGATTAGCACGCTTCCATCTTAGACTGTATCATCACTTATCATCAGGTGAGATCACAGTCAAGCGCCAATCTGTCAGCAAATATATAAAAAAAAAACTATTTAAATATCAGAAATATTATAAGAAATAGACGGAGAAAATCTTCGAATAGAAGTGCCAAATCAGTTGATCTGCATCATTTATTCGGTACACAGATTCAGCACGGGATCTTTAAAACCATTCGCCCGATTGACCAGAAATTCGATAAACATATTCCTTTCCTTATGTAAACTCTTATTAAGAATGGAATTCCTCATATTAAACGGGATTAGACATCTAGGTAATATAATTGAATATTTTTTCTTGTTTAAACTTTCACCTACTATTAGGCCACCATTGACCCCTATATAACCGACGAAGTAGTCGACGAAATTTTTAATTAAATCGTACAAGGATTAGAATTGGCAAATGTTGGTATTTCGCGATACACCGACATGTCCACGTCCATCATTTAATACCGGTATTAATACAGATTACGGTATGGGGAGCTTTGTGATGCGAAATTGAATCCTGTTTTAAATATTGAATGATTGCTCACGAAAATTAATATACGGCGGCAACGTTGGCATAAAAGTGATTGGATATTTGTATTACGATGACCCCAACGGATAACTCGTCGTCATTAATGATCTATTAAACTTATGGTAATTTTAATTACATTTTATTTAATATCATCATATTGACGCTGGAAAGCAAACGCGTAGTACGCCCAAATGCAAAACTTTTGATAAAAACAAAAAAATATACAACTCCCGTATTTAATGTCTAGAATTATTATGTTTGGAGATTGTTTTTAAATTTTGTTGCTAAACAGGTTTCTTTAAACCATACTTTCCAACTCAAATTTAGTGTATTCATAGATCGTTTTTATAGGATAGTTTCATTTATTTCATTATTGTTATTAAGAAATAGTGTGATAAGAGAACGTTGTGGTATAAAAGAAGACGTAGTAACTAAAATTGAGAAAGGTATGGTTAGATGGTTTGGGCATGTAGAGAGAATGAACGAAAGAGAGAAGGAGACTGACAAAAAGGATTTATGAGTCAAGAGTGAATCCGAAAGTTTGAAGGGGAAGACCAAGGTGAACGTTCCTGGACCAAATCCAGAACATTTTAAATAACGGCCATGTCAAGATTACTCTAAACCGACGAACTTGTATGAAGGGTTTAATGAGAGTGAAAGAAGCGAAGGAGATATGCAAGGATCGTGGCAAGTGGAAGGATGTTGTCTCTGCCTACCCCGAAGGGAATGAGGCGTGATGGTATGTATGTATGTATGTTATTAAATGCTTTATACGAATATCAGAATCGTATTAGATTTTGTATAGAATTTCAATAGTCATATCAGATTCGTATTAGAACGACAAATTGTAAATAATATAATAAGATAAACATATTGTGACGGATGGAAACGCTTCCTCGTTGATTACCGAACGTTTGTCAGTCGCATACGCATCGTTCTATACGTCGTGTTGGCGGCAAATTCACTCCGGATTCAGTAGCTAGAAGTAAGCATTGGAAAAATCAAATGAATACATTTTGGTTATGATTTGATTTTAAAAAGCATTAATATCTCCGATTGTTTCTATGTTTAAGTCATATTACACGAAAATTTTCCGGTGACCTTAAAAAAATTGGATACGTATTAAATATTTAATTAAACATCAAGTCCCTACCAGTAAATGCCGTTACAGTCACATATGCCCTTGTGTTAAATACATCTATTTCAATTTATTCATAATTTCTAATTCAATTATAATATGATTATTCAAGAAGCTTTCTGCTCATGTATTGAGCGACATGTCTAAAAGGTCTTGTGGGAGTTTATTATACCCTTAAAGAATTAATTTTATGTCGAGATAATTAAGATATTAATATATCTGTGTGAGAGAGATTTTAAACAACCAGCCTGTCTCGTTGCAAATGAGTTAGGTATTTAAATAAAGCTAGAAATACAGCCTCAATGGCATAAAGGAGGTATAAGTAGGTCGCAATTACGCCCAGTAATAGGCAATGTTCAACTACTCCATTAAAGAGATCCAGTGGGAACTCTGCGTCTGGAAACTATTCAGGAATACAGTTAAAAACAACCTTAACTATGCTTCTCTGGGACTCAAACATGATAATTTACGTTTGGAATTTTCCGTTCGCGTCTATACTTCGGGATTACACTAGTAAGTAAGCTTTCACAGAGCCTTTAAATCGTCAAATATCGTTTTTCAACGTAATAATGTATTCCTTTTGAGAGTTTCAGTTGCGTGCTCTGCGGAAACAGTCACAATTACGCATCAATCGTATGTGACTGAATTATTCCTTTAGAAAAATTACAAAAATAAGTCCTGTATAGCGTATGTCTGTCTCTTAAGGTTCACTCACTATAGCCTTTTTTAAGGTAATCATGTTTGTTCTCCATATAAAGAGACCGATATGTTTGTTCCATTATTTCCCAAAAACAATTGAAGATTGTGCTGGAATTTGATATACAGATAGTTTATAACCTGGAATTGTATATAGGAAACTTTGTAATGAATGTCGTTACTGTTAAATATATTTCTGTCCGACTTCCACGCAAAGTAGCGAGAAGGAGCTAAATAAATTCCTTCGATACTGTGTATATAATCCACAAAAAATAATGAACAAACAAACCGTGGAATTGATCTAATGTGACAATAACAACGTTGATTATGTTGGCACAAGTGTTCGTTGTGTGCACACCGCATTCCGGTCCCGGGTTCGCTCCCGTCCGCTGGATTGTCTGCTTGTTCTCAAATTATATTTGTGTGCTCATTATTTTACTTGGGATACACATCGTTTTATAAGCAAAGGGTTTGCTCGACCGGGGAAGTTCTATACAACAGTAGAGTGAGGTTGCAAAATCGATAGGCTGTGGGTTCAGAGTGTGTTTTTTTCCGATGGGAAATGTCTTTATGCACAATCCCCGACGCATGGGTCGGGATTCGGCGAAGAAGGAGGCCTCGCAATAGCTACTAAAAGTCAGCGGGGCCCTCTTTTTCCATTAAAGAGTCACCCGGGGTACAAATATTACATTTCTCCCTGGTGGCCCGAATGATCCCAGCTGAGGATTCACGCAGGCTGGAGGACGCACGCAAATATGCGCTACCTTGTTGCCCGCCTCCTGTAGTTGTATACTTGCCTAATTACAAATTATATGCCTAATGTCGAGATAATTATACCACCGAAAGTGGCGGGGCAGCGCTTGTTTTGGCATGCCCTATTGTCTCCCTGAATCGTCAGTCGGACTCATCCGGACCATTAAGGACGATTGCGAAAGTTTTCTTTCTAGTTTTAATTCTTTCGGATTCTATCAATTATTTAGTTATTTCCAAATTGTAAATTCTTGGTCATTCAGTTTATTTTTACCTTCTTAGGACGAGTCGCAGTCCCCTATAAAAAAAGTTCATAAAATCAAACTCAAAAACAAATCCTCAGCACTCTGTCTGTTGGTAACAAAGCTACCACCAGTCCGGAAAATTGAATCCGCTGAGAAGAAACAGACGAGAAACTCAACGGCTACTCTTCTAAAGATAGTTTTGTATATTACAATGTGCAATACATTGCTTCTGTAAGCAACTGCAATCAATTGCATACATGTCTAACGCTTAAATAATCTTCAACGTTATAAGATGCCTTTTGCAAAAGGATGGACGACATATTTCTTATAATATTGTGTATTTTAATTATCGTACTTTATAAATGTATATTATCACGGATATATAAGATATTATTAAATATATATTGCGACGGTACTGTGAGAAGTGATGATTCTTTGAATTTATCTCTTAGAGAAGGATGAGATATAAGCATTAAATATAGTTTCAATGTCCGCCTTACCCTAACAGTACGCCGTAAGACATAATGCTATGAAAATAAGCGAAATACACCATTTTGCCAGTTTCAACATCAGTGTATTGTCTAATTTTTCTAACAGCGAATGCAGCGGAACTAAGTTTACTCGCAAATTACTCGAATATCGTAGCTAAGCTAGAAAGCAAACACTTGGTAACCCGCAAATCCAAATTGATCATCAGTACAGAATAACTTTTCATAAAAATATAAAATAATATCCATATATATCGATAAGTGTTATCTAAAAAAGGTTGACTTTAGCAGCATTGCCCTTATATTTTGCGTGCTACTACGTGTTGGCTTAAGCTTACCAGCGTCGATATCAAGGTTGCACTGTATATCGCGACAGTTAATATAAAAACAGTGGACAAAGGGGGATTCACACTGTGGCAGAGTGCGCAGCCTGGGGACCTCAACGTCACCTCCTGGTGGCAATGATTGGCGGTGATCTCTCGCTGGGGAGCATTATAGGTGCGATGCTCTCCAATGATAGGATGTGGGCCGGAGTATCCTCCTTCTGCGAGACCGTAGTCTCGCTTAAGGAAGCCCATGAGCGAGAGAGGGAGAATGCAGCGGATGCTCCCGCTCACCGCCGAAGGAGGCAGGGTACTAGGCGGCGCGTGTTTGCGCGCCTCCTTCCACCTCCTTGAATCCTCAGTTGGACTCATCTGGGGTACCAGGGACGAATGCGAAAGTTGAACACCTGGTGCCTCACTTACGGATGAAGAGGGTTCCGCTGGGTTTTAGTGGGTATTGCGAGGTCTCCTCCCTTGTCGAGTCCCACACTCCTGACCTGTAGGTCGGGGTTCATGCCTAAATGCATTTCCCAGCGAGAAAAAAAAAAGTGGACAAAGGGGGGGGGGGGGGCTAAATTAAATTATATTCGTGTCTGTAGTATTCAAATGTTTTACTGTGATAACTCTTAAAATATACATTAAAATTATATGGTGTAAAATGTTATAATAACGTACATTAAAAGGTGCAGTCAATTGCATTACCGATGAGGTTTCAATTATTTTAATTATGCAGTAATTTTTACGAAGGAGGACAATAAGTGCATCGGCTGTGATTGTCGAGTCACGGTGATTAGTGTGCATGTAGCGAATGATTACTGCACGCCGGCCATTTTACATCGCGCCCATTGTGGCCGCCATCTTGCTGTCACACCTGTCACACGCTCAATTGAGACGGAAATGGTGCATGTTATTGTGCACTAGTTGTTTTAAGCCCGTGCTTACTTGGTGTTTTAACAACATAACTGTTGGCCGAGGTAAGGACAATTTACTTTCATTCATTTTTTTATTTTATCTATTGCTAACTGAGTGTTATATCTCCTAATGATTCAGTCTTATTGTGGCCGCCATCTTGTTGAGACGTGTTCAGTTAAGACTGTAATATAGTATGTTGTTGCAAAGAACACGATAAGTTCCTTACCTTGTCACTAAGAGTGAAGCAATATACTGCACTACAACCTAACCTGTCCTTGCCAACCCACAATGGGGCAGCGTGGTCTGTATTCTAAAAACTCTCTCTCCTGTGAAGAGGAGGAATAGTGAGAAGGCCTGTGCCTAAAAATGGGACGTTAATGACCGGCTACTTACATTATCTTACCAATTATAAATCTTTTATAATGTCTACAGAATAGAGGCTCAAAGAAAGGCAAATCAAATATTCTTCATTCAATTAGGCTTTTATAGCACTTTTGAGTAGTCAAATTTAGTCATTCGGGATTGACGTGAATCCCGAAGTTGCTAAATCTCTGGATATCACACGGACAAAGAGAAGACTTAAAAGAACAAAACCTTTTGAGTTAATGAAAGTGCAGTGACACAATTTTAGCTTTTAAGCAAGAACTCATGCTCAGTGTGAGTCAATAGACATTATAGTAAACTAAGCAGAATCGTTGGACTCGAGACTTAGATAATACAAGTACATATTAGGTAGATTAGGTGAAAATCATCGTCGTCATCGTCGCTTCTACCGATGGACGTCCACTACTGGACATAGGTCTCACGAAATGATGACCCACATGATCTTGCGCCGCCTGGCTCCAGCGGTTACCGGCGACCCTCCTTATATCGTCGGTCCACTAGGTGCAAGAATTAATACCAATAAGTCTGTAAGGCTAGATATAGGCTATAATAAAAAAATTGTAATTTCGTATATATGATGATTTTAAACTGACTTTGTTCTCTGTTATGAGCAACCTTGCACAAATTCCCATATCAAATGTCTTTCACTCTCAGTTTTTATGGTCTTACTAATACTTCGGATTATAGTATGATTTTTCAATGACTTTTCTATTAATAAATTGATGTATTGTCACAGAAACCTACAACCAATTCAATCTATATTAGACGATGTCATCTCTTAGACTCTTATAATCAATTAGCATCAATCACAAAAAAATTACCGTCGATCTATTCACGGATTGTTTCACACCGTCTTCATCCAACGATGATGTTTATTTAAAAATTCCTCATGTTAATTTACACTCGTAGAGTCTATTAAAATCCGTCGAGGTTACAAAAGGCCTCTCGACCTGTCCATTACCTTTGCATAAGTACATAATCGGACATCAATGGCTGCCTAATAAAACAACACTCGGCCTCACGCGTGCTTCCCCGAACCTCTTTCACCACTAATAATTACGTATTTATTTTCTCTCAAACCCTTCTTGACAGAGATGCATCCCGTGTCAATCCTTTGTACCTTTGGCAAACCAAAAAAAGGGCAATAAATTTGTATATACCAGCCTTAACGACCGATAAATAGAGTTCAAATTCACCTTTAACACTCACACGCGAGTGCACGTATATCGCAGTTTGTTTTATAAGGTGCCTACACGCTCATTAGTGTCTTATAAATAATATGGGGTCGTGTATTGTTAGTGTTGCAACAATATTAAAATAATTCGGCGATAATAAGGCTCTTTGTGTAGCTATTGGGATTGTATAACGTAGAAAGCTGGCGCTTTCGGATTGTTTTTACATCGTGACGTGATAAAGGAGGTTTACAGTTTAATTGTGTAGTTTTTTCTACATGTAGGTTTTACTAATAAATAGAGTGGTTCTCGAGGAAGGTGTATATAATTTCGAATGAAAATTCCAATAAAATTCAAACCGCCTGGGAGCGTTCATCAAAAACGCTGCCTAGTCCCTTATAGATATAATAAAGTAATGTATGATAGGATAAATCCTCTGTTATAGATCTATACAAAAATCCATAGTAGCATATATCTAACTTTTAATGATAACTTACTATATCCATTTTATCTTCTAAAGAAATAGATCGTTTCATTGGAGATATTTTAAAAATACGTTAAACGCGTAACAAATAGGTTACTCCCACTTGATAGCCACTGTGTCTATATTATCTTATCGTAATAAGTTATTGTTACTGTATACACCGAAACATGTTAGTTTAATTTTACTTACACATGTGTCGCATCAAGCTAATGCAATCCTATTACAAACAAATCATGGAGACATAACTTGCTCATAACTTGAAGTAGAGAAACCGAGTATAAAAATTGACATTTAAAGCACAAATGGGATTTCAAATGTGTTGTTTGCTAAAAAGGCTTATATCAAGTCCGAAGTGGAAGATATTACGCCTCTCCTACTTCCCTCTTAAGTTTTCCCGAGGGAATCTTCTGGAGTACCAGGGTAGAGTACGTCTACTGAACCTTTTGTACTCCATTATATGACTTGGAGTACCAGATAATGGGTTTTAGTGGATATTCTGACTAGCCAACGAGTTCCACCCTCCCAATAAGATATTTAAGGCATTTCCCTGCGTGAAAATAAAAGCCCTTTTCAATACCAATAACCTCCTGGGCTTGAATGATTCTTCACTAACTTCTTCACTTCTCCAATAATCCAATAGTCTTTTATCAATAACCTTTAAAAAATATGCATAATTTTGACGGTCTCGCTAGAAAAATGATGCGAGTACTCGGTTTGCCAGCGATGTTTACAAACTATGAGGTAATTTATGTCTTACCAGATTATCACACTTCCTTATACTGTATCATCAGACGAGGTCATAGTTAAGCATTTACTTATCAGTGATGAGAGAAAATGTGGCTATAATTTGGTATATTACTTCCGTAATAATCTATATCAATTGAAGCTATTAAATAAATAACTATCGTGTAAGTTATTTTGAGGCTATTTTATTATTACAATGAAACACCTCGATGTTTTCTTAATTTAATAGTCGAGTGCACTTTAGCCGGTAGAAGTGTAAATGTACAAACGGCTGGGTAAACAACTTTTTTATATATATAGGCGACGTAATTGGCCGAGAGGTCGGATTGTGTGGAGCGTGGGTGTGTTTATTTAGGCATGTGGATATCCTCGTTCGGTGAAGGATTTTTTAGGCTTCCCGCATATATTTAAGACTACGTTTAAATGCTATGTTATACGAACTTGTCTCCTTACTATTAACTTATATAAAATGTACAAAATCTTCGTTGCTGTAGGGTACTGTGTAGCCGACTGTGTTTGAATGGAGTCTTCTCAGTACAGGGTGCCCTCAGATCCTTAGTTTCTAGCTGTTCCTAACAACATTTCCTTCTTAGTTTTCGATCCCTTGGAAATATGCAAAAATTCTTTCTTAGTGAAAGGAATATGTATGTAGAATTTCTCGTCAATCGCGCAGTGAGTGATCGTTTTTTGCAGGTATACCTCGATCCCGCGGAAATATGGGCAAAACCCGTTTTTCGTAAAAGTGTAAGTCGCAAAAGGAATATGTATCTCGAATTTCAAGTTAATCGGTTGAATAGTTTAATAAAAATTCCGCACTGAGTCCTTGAATGGTACTATTGCATTATTATAACGATATATACATACCGGATGATCTGGAATGCAATCTATTTGTCACTTGTACTTTACATTAGTGGATACATTTCAATTCCAGTATTAATATATCTTTGTAGATTATAATTTAATAGTTATTCAGCTTATCGGGGCGAGGACGAATTCAAGAAATCGTTCTTGAGTTACAAACGGTTTAACTAACACGACTCTATGGAATATATATGATAAAGATATTTTAAACAAGACCATAAAGTATTTCTGCATGAAATTGCAAACTAATCTGCTAAAAAGTTAATGGTTTTCGTGATTGAGCGGTGTCATAAGGTTATTGTGTTATTAGTTTTCTTTTTTATATATACATTTCTCCAAACGTTTTTCGCAGACCATTACGAGTATCTGTGCTCAATAAAACATGCCAAGGCACAAATCTCCCGGCTGGAGATTACAGTGCAGGCAACTCGATTACCGGCTCGTTATTTACCGGGTCCGACTGTTTGCGGCTCAGTCGACATTATCCGGTGTTTATTGAGTGCCGATATCCGGGTAAAGGGATGACCTGCCGGATTAAGGCTCTACGGAGGCATCTACTTGTTATTTTGACAATCTTCATACGTATAATACTTGCCTACGTGTATGTAATACGTATAATACTTTGCATTTCTGATTCTTATTATATATTTTCATGGGATTGCGAACAACACAGCACAGATAGTATTATTATAAAACTTTCTGTTCCCCGCGTAATTCTGGTTCCCTTTTTTCGCCATTATCTAATAAACTATTGTTGAAAGGTTAGTGTGATAAGAGAAGAATATAAAGAGAAGTATAAAAGAAGACGTAGTGACTGAAATTAAGAATGTTATGCTTAGATAGTTTGGGCATGCAGAGAGAATGAATGAAAGTAGAGTGACTAAAAGGAGTTATGAAAGGGAATGCAAATGCTCCTGGACCAAATCCAGGCAATTTTAAACAAGGGCCAGGTCAAAAGTACTCTGACCCGACGAACTTGTATAAAAGGTTTAATGAGAATGAAAGAAGCGAAGGAGATATCCAAGGATCGTGGTGAGTGGAAGGACGTGGTCTCTGCCTACCCAAAGGGAACGAGGCGTGATGCTATGTATGTATGAAAGGTTAGTAAGGTAAGTAACAGCCCATTAAAGTTCCATTGCTGGGCACAGGCATCCTCACTCATAGGAGAGAGAGTTATTAGAGTATAGACCCTCCACGCTGGTTCACTGCGGGTTGGCAGGCATAGAACATAAGTACACTTTATTCCTTCACTCTCATAGTGGGATGCAATAGCAAATCGACCCTCGCGGTGAGATATTAGACGCAGAACCGACGACTTAACTTGCTCTTCGAAGCAGGGTGGTGGAGCACACCGCCAACTACACAACACAGGGAAAATACTGAGAAAATCTAAAATCTATTTTTGAATTAGCCTGATCCGGGACTCGAACCCAGGACCTCATGTCTGTAGCCGAAGTAATTTTGCCTGATGGTAAGTCTGAAATGGAATCAGACAGATCTAGTAAGAGGTAGTTTATCTTTTATGATTTCTACACATAGCGCGATACCTAGCGAAACAATTTCAAGAGATTTATATTCAAAATCAAACTCTTTTAAATAGTTATGTCTGTCAATCGGTATTGAAAGTACCATAGCTCTGGAAAACATCGCACTGTAACATTTAATTGATTTTTTTTGTTGAGAAATTAGCGCTAGACTGTGATCATATCTGATGATAAGTGATGATATAATCCAAGATGGACGCGTGCTAATCTGATGAGAGGCAATGTACCTCTATTGGTTTCTACACAGCATCACATCTCTATCCATTGTCGATACTGCATGATAATCCAATTAGTGATTTAAGTTGAATGCTAACGATCCGGCAGATATACATTGTTTTTGGTATGCTAGTTTTGTTTTAAGACCGGCTTAAACAAAATATATTTAGAGTTCTCAGTAAGCAATTGCATCAAAGCAAATAGACAAATACGTATTTGTAATAATTAATTAATTTACTTGAATTGTACGCGTCTGTCTGTTTGTACAAGTGTCGAGGCCAGCGATTGCGTCCAAGCATTGCCCTCTGTCTGTCTGTTTGCTGAGAATGTCACTGTATTGGTACAAAGACTTAGGTTGACACTAGTCCATATTAAAGCGAAACTTTTGGACTTATCGCAGGTCGCATTACAGCTAGAGTAATCGTTTTTTACTTACATCCTAAACCCGTGGAAAAATGGGGAAGCCCGTTCTCAATGAGTGGCAGAAATTTCGTGATTAATACGAAGATTAAGGTTAAAGTCAATTAACTTTGGTACAATAGGAAAGTATTTTAACAAATCTAACGTCGGTTTAATTAATAAACCATCCAATAATAACCGTGAAGCAACAATAGAGGCATTAACAAATTAATCATAAATCGATACATTTGACAAACAAAGCGCTGCGTGTAATTAATTCGACACAGCTACGGTCGTATTACGAGCAAACTGGGGACAGTACTGAGCGGAGTTTTATTAATTAATTAGCTGTAACTTTTTTGTTTAATTTGTTGTTTACTATTACCATTATTTCATCTGATATTGGATCACGAACGAACTAACTAAAAAAATGATGACTGCTTTAAGATCACACGTTAGAACTTCATCAAGGTGAGGTTAATACATAGTAATACCTTCATTAGAATTACTAAAGTTTACAATATATATAACTATAAATGAGTATATATTATGTTAATACATTGAAATTAGCAGTACCACAGCGACTGTAACACTTTCGCTTCCTTAGGTGACGAAAGAATAGAAAAACCATTACATAGCGTTACAACTCAGTCTTATTCAATACTCGCTTGGATACAGTTGCACAGCTTGCCTAAACTGTAAATAAATCCAGATAAATCCGCAAAGTACGTCTATATTTCATTTATGTTAATAATGTATTGAAATATAGCAGTGATTCGTTTATTTATACATCCCTTAGTCCAATTTTGCACTCGCTAGCGTCACATGACTGAGCGTGACGGTTCAGTTTCATTAAATATAGGGCACATCGCCCTTAAACCACGTTTAACATAATTAGTCCATAGGTTAGAAATTAAGGGGTTATGAAATACAACGTCACCTATATGACTCAATAATCCATAGGCCAGATTATTTACCAGGTTAAAAAGCATCTTATATGATAATCCAGGATTTAAACTATCTGTATGATAAATTTCATTTAAATATGTTTAGTCGATTTGGCATAGCTTAATAACAGACAAACGTAATATGTAATGGGATGAGTAACGATATGATTGGACATATACTGCAATATAAGATATACTAATGGTTTAAATTAGTATGTGGATATGTAAATAAGTGTGATTTGTTTTTAATATATGACGGAAGCCACATGCGTCGGATCGTGTCGGTTCGGAAATCAGACACGATCCGAGGCTGCACTCTGGGTGCTATTAAAGGAGCCCAGATCGCGGGTTTGGTACGCATTCTTAGTGACTGCGTCAGATCATGGACCGTTGTCTTTGTGATAACCAGTACTGCTATAATAAATTCATCCGACTTCTGCCCTTGTCATATAGGCACACTCATTACCATTTATTAATTTTATTGTGTATTATTGTCATATTCATGTTTAATTAATATATCCCTTCTAATCGTCGTCGTCGTCGCTTCAACCGATGGACATCCACTGCTGGACATATGTCTCACGTAATGACGTCCAAAAGGCTCGAGCTTGGATCGCGATTCGTAGGACTATGTCGGTGACTTGTTCTACTACGGATCTCTTCATTTCTGATTCGATCACTTAGAAAAACTCCGAGCATAGACCTCTCCATCGCACGCTGACTGACTCTGAGCTTCCGCATGAGGCCCATAGTCAGCGACCACGTCTCAGAACCGTTGGTCATCACTGGCAGCACACACTGTTCGAAGACTTTGGTCTTCAGGCACTGAGGGATATCGGACGAAAATATCTGGCGTAGCTTACCGAACGCTGCCCAACCGAGTTGGATTCGGCGGTTGAACTCCTTGAAATTAGACCTACCTAGCTTGACTATATGTCCCAGGTATGTGTACTCGTCAACAATTTCGAGAGCTGAGTTCTCACATGACTGGGTGAGGCGGTACATGGATATTAGACATAATTTTCGTCTTATCCATGCTCATTTTTAGGCCCACCCGTTGAGAAACTCTGCTGAGGTCATCGAGCATTGTATTGAGATCTTCGAGAGTCTCTGCCCTTCTAATATTTCACTTTGTATATAGCTTTATATTTAGCGATCGACTTGATTTATGGACCGCAAATAGACACGAAATATTAAGTTTTTGTATTATAATAAAAGTTTAAACTCCGAACATGATTTTGGATGTAGTAAAACAACGTATCGATTATGGAGAGGGCGAGAAATCGTGACGAATCAATTGCAGGCCATAGCCCGGCAGGCGACGTTATGCCCGCGGGCAATGGGCCGCGACATCACGCCTTCACTGCCCCTCTGCAGCTCAGTTAAGTAATCACGCAGATAAGGGTAAAGGGTGACTACTACAGAATACTCTATTAAGACAAAAACTAATTTTATAAATTCGAAAGTGAGTATTATATTTGTTCGCGACTTTTCCCTTTAAGGTAGAAATAATATATTTTGTTTAATTTAAAGTCAATATTATAGTTAAAATCGCTCGTTTTCGTCTAGTATATTTTGGTTTAACTTAGAGTCCCTATATAGATATTTATAGATTCGTATACAAGATGTTTGATTGTCCTATAGCATGTATATATTTGTATGATTGTCATTTCCGAGAATAAAGTTGTTTGTGTAATTAATGTAATCCCTGTGATTGGTAAGAAATAAAACGCCAATCATAGGATGTTATTTTCATCGAATAAAGCACCAACCACCGTCCTTTGCTTGTCACAATAGTGCACGTTTGCCAGTCGCAAACACCGTATAATAATAGGCCAATTTGGTAAACACGTTCCGAAATATCTTGGAGTTACTCTGGATAAAACCATGAACTTTAGTAAGCACATTCGCAATGTTCGTGGCAGAGCCGCATTTGTGCTTGGTAGATTATCCCCTCTCATCTGCAAGAAAAGTAAAATGTCACTTCACCACAAGGTGACACTCTACAAAACTTGCATCCGCCCCATCATATCGTACGCCAGCATCGTCTTCGCACACGTGCCAGACTATAGACTGGCCCGTCTGCAGACGCTGCAAAATAAATTCATGAGGATGGCCACGGGATGCCCCTGGTACGTCCGAAATGTCGACCTACATAGGGACTTAGAACTCCCCACGATAAAGAGTTATTTTAAAGAGCTCTCCGAAAATTATTTCGAGAGAGCCATAAATCATAGGAACCCACTAGTGGTTAACGCGTCCTCTTATAGGATCCGTCTTAACGTTCCGCCTAGGAAGAGACGGCCTAAATATGTCCTTAACGACCCCGACGATACGATAACTATCGACAATCTACCTTACCAGGTAGGGACAGACACATACACAAACGTTACACAGCGATTCCGCCGGCGGAGTCGAGGTCCCCGATTTCTGACGTCACCCGGACGTGGACTTCACCCACGTTCCCGGGGGCGCTTCTGATTCTTCCTTTTCAGGTGATGTTTCAGCGATAACGTCGCTCCAAGCCGAGGCTCGGTCTCGCAGGAGACGCCCTTGGAGCGGCGTTTCCCCGGAGAGCGAGCCCTTTTCAGGGCTCGCACTCGAAATGTGGCGGCCTCCATAAGAGCCCGTCCTCCTTCCGGTTACGCTGTAAAAGCCAGTAGGACTAACAGCTAAACACAGTTGAAAAAAAAAAAAAAAAACACGTTCCTGCTGAACAATAGTTCGAATCGCGAATACATAATCCTCGTCTGGTGACAAGTAGACGGCGGAGCGTTGGAGCGAAGAATCTGATGACATTTTCCATTTATCCTGAACCGGCAAATCTTCGCAAGAGTGAGCTACCGAAGGGGCTCACAATATTATTAGAAACAATAGAAAGTTCTTGAGTCATTACGGGACATACACAAAGGTGGAAATTAAAAAAATAGTAGAAATAAAATTTTTTCAAGTGAAACTTCTTTAGGCGCATGAGGGTAAGATTTTATTTTGACGGATGAAACGCGTGATTAGCGTCACGAAGATGTGCAGCGTTTTTATGCTAATGCGTTTGAAGGTTGGGTAGTTTTAATATTTACAAATATGAAATTCTCTTTTCGAAATTTTAATTATTTCTAATATTAACAAAAACACGAGGTTTTTTTATTTACTTTTAATTTGTCATTTGAGATTTCAATAAATTATTTGTATTAATTTTCGACACAATATTTGAATGACAATTAAATTCCTAACATATCTTCCTTTTTCCCTTCCCCTAAGTCTCGGAAATGTAAAGTTGCACATTTGTTTAAATGTAAACATGACTTAAAAATTAGTTTGCCAAACAAGTTTTATTTCTGATAAGTGTAATTTGTACGCAAGTACTTTTATTTTAATAAATATAAGTTACCCTATCTGATCGTAGAAAGTTGCTGGATCTATATTTCTTACACAAATTGATAAATGAGACTATTGACTATTAATAGCCAAGACCTGTAAAACGAATCTAGGTGTTTCGGCGCCTATCAACAGAATGACAAATACCTATAATAATATTAATAAAGCTTTGTCAAATTAAAAAAAAAAATAAGGGCTATATTTCGGCCCAGTACTTGGTAGAATAAATTTCGTAATATGCTAATTTGTCTTATTTCTAATTGATGTTTCTCTTTAGTATGTATTTTTTTTCTTCTTTCGATTTTGTAGTTTGTTTAAATTATGAACTGTAACAATTAGCATGCTGTGTCTACCCATTAGTAGGTATACAATTTTAACTAGTATTTAAGATCTTGTTGCCAAATCAAAATATAATTGTAACCTGTTGGTGTCTTAATAAATCAATTTAAAAAAAAATGATGTAGGAGCACCCTACGTATACAATTAACTACATTGACGGCCTCGCCAGCACATTGATTAGCCTTTTTGATTCAATTTCTACAACAAAACTCTTCATTAGATAAAATTAAAAGTATGTTAAGAATGCTTTTCTGGATACAAAATATTCTTAAGTCCAAAACATTAAAATCTTCATATAAATCCATTTTGTCGTCATTTTTCTAAGTTAAGCGTCACTCAGTAAAGTAAAGCCTCAACAAATATTTACAAATACGTACTCCTAGTAACAGGTCTTCAATTTGAAGTTTCACTTATCAAGGAGTTATAAAACTGGACTGTCCCAGGCCAAAACTAGGCTCATTATACAAGTTATAAACTCCCATATTTATATGAATTGCGAAGAAAATTGTAAGGCATCGATTTAATAGCGAATGTATAAAGCTTAAAGCTTCGCCCGTTAAAACTTATCCGGGGAGCAAGGACCACTCAATGCCTGCGCGGGATATGAACTCGAAACTTCACAAATTGACGCTTTCCCGGAGTTCATCCGTTTGTTATGAAATGTTTTGTTGGCCGTATCGCCTCACTTGTTCACTACTTATTATTTTCTTCGGCACCTTTGATATATTTAGCTTAGCAACGGATATAAAACTTAAAATAAACCTTTATTAAGAAATACAGTTTATATTAAAAATACCTGTATTTGCGAAGTTATTTAGAAACGCAAAATTTCACACGACAGTTTTTTTTTATTGGTACTGAATACACTTTGAAACGCATTTTTTGAAAATTGTTGTTCTGTAATAGTTACAGTTGCTACGTATGTTTGTATCGGGAGGGTTACAATTCTTTTCCCAACAAAGTATCTTCGCCAAATATCGTTAGATGTTTCGTTTAATTTTCTTAATCGACGTGCCGGCCGCCAGCCCACAATCAACGTAATGCTGCGGCTCGTCGCATTAAAGTGTATTAGAAGAGCAATAAATCCTCCAAAAGCAATCGAGTTTAGCACAATTAAACGATAGATCCTTTCGACTTTATTCTATTTAGTCAACCATTACATGTATTTAACCAGAGTTATACGGACAAAGTAACGAGATTCGTCTGGCGAGTAAACACTGTACGTTTCTATAACCACTCACCAGAACACGATCTCTAGATGACTGTCAATAATTTCAAGTTAAAAATCGTAATCAAATTTGAAGAATCACTTGGACGATAAAAATATTGGGAGTGAATGAAATGCTCTAATCTCACTAAAAACAGACTTCGTTCGTTGAGTTCTTTTCAGAACAAGTCGCAGTGGAATCCTCGTACCTTTAGACTTATAGACTTTAATATCATCGTTATTCTTAATCAGTATTGTAATATAATATTATTGGGTTCCTCTTGGTATTGGACTTTTGATAGAGCGTTCTTTATCATCATAGAAAGGTGCTATTTTGGGCTGATTGTAAACACCTCGCGAGCGTGCAAAGGAACACCAACAGAAGATTAAATTTAAACGGTCTACGGAATGGGTAGTCTTTTACTTTCTCACACACAGTTATGTGGGAAAGTCGGTCGGACACTCGGCGCAATACCGATTATAACCCCTCGGAACCCTGTTCAACCATCATTGAGGCACCAGGAGTTTTGCTTTCGCATTCGTTCCTGGTGTCCCGGATGAATCCGACTGAGGATTCACGAAGGCGAGAGGATTTACGGAAACAGGTGCTACCTTGTAACCTACCTTCTCCGGCGGGGTGATCGCCGGTGGAGCATCCACTGTAATCTCCCTCTCTCGTTCGTGGGTCTTCTTCGGTGAGATGACCGTCTCACAGAAGAGACCCATTCCCGCCCAACATCACTAGAGAGCATCACGCCTACAACCCTCTCAAGCGAGGGGTCCGCACCGATCAGTCCAACCTTGCAGGTGTGACGCTGAGATCCCCAAGTTGCACAATCTGCCAAAGTATGTAAGTATTGCGCGCTAAGTCGATATTCACCATATGCCTATAGATGGCCGCGAGAACTTCGACGCGAAGCTCCCATAATACTAACCTCATGCCCAATTTCACCAACCGCCAACTCCAACATCATGTGTCCCTTAAGTACATTTAGTAGCCGATTAAGGGCATTGCTTCATTACGGCATGTTTGGTGGGTCACACACTCGATATTTAATTGCGGAAGAATCTCTTTACAAATATAAAAAATCGCGAAATTATTGTAACCCGATGCTCATCTTAGCCACACCCACTACAAGAGGAGCCGGAGACGTGGGCAGAGATATAAAAAAACACTCATTTGCAATAATTGGCGAACGACACGCGCGCTAAACGAGCGATGTTCCCTGACCCCCGCCGCGCCCGGCAGGAGGCAGCGAGGATTAATATAAAAACGAGGGTATAACAACAATGTTTTAATGTCAATATATTTTTTTTCTGTCTATAACAGTGTATTAATATGTGAAGCGAAATCTTCGGGCTCCTTTGTAAGAATATTGGCAAGAAAAGCTAACGTTTTTCTGTTCGACACAGTTTAATTTAGGGGACGCAAAAAGCTAAGGTTAGGAGTGGTGGTAATAACCGATCAACTATTAGGATATGTAAAGTTTTCTGTTGCGTAAAAAATATCCTTATCTTCTGTATTAATATACATACATACATACATAGCATCACGCCTCATTCCCATAGGGGTTGGCAGAGACCACATCCTTCCACTTTCCACGATCCTTGCATATCTCCTTCGCTTCTTTCATTCTCATTAAATCTTTCATNAAGCATACCTTTCTCAATTTTAGTCACTACGTCTTCTTTTATACCACAACGTTCTCTTATCACACTATTTCTTACTCAGTTTTAATCCACTCATGCTTCTTGCTTCTTGCATTAATATAGTAGATCATTATCTCTCACAACTATGTTAACGAAACAGTTTTCTTTATTAACTTGATAAACTTTTGTTGTTTCAAGTGAAACTTTATGATTCTTATTAAACCTGAAAATTACAGGATAGATTTCTACTTTTCAACTCCTTATTCAACTACCTTCAAGTTATATTGCAATTATATTCATATCTTAGATTTCGTCTATAAATAGGCTCAAAGTTCAAATGTTTGACAAATGTGACAAGTTGATTATATATTGGATATTATATAAATTTTTTACGTAAGTGATGCGTTAGATAAATAAACATAATTAACCCCAAATTATCCCAACAGTGAGATCATTAGTGGGAGCTTAGTGGGTGCACACGCATCCCGGGGAGCTTTGTTCACTGCACGAGCTCCAACTAATTGTGGGAAAATGGTAGTTATTTTGCAAGTCATACTACATTTACTATTTCAGATACATTTTTATTGAGTACTAACTGGTGATGAGGCTAAAATTAACGATTCTGAAGTGTACATATCTATTTAATACTATGTTTTTATTTAAAAGCTCATTAAAAGTCATATTGTTTATTGAACGATTATTTTAACATTAAGGATACTTACGAATAAATTAAATTGCAAAGGTGATGATAAACAAGGACACCCGAATAAGTTTTGTTTTAAGAACTCTCCTAATTCCACATCTTAAATCATATCGTCACCAGTTGTAGGTGAAATAATATGATAATATGACTATATTTAATATTTTTCATTCAATATTTCTATTCTATGCTTTTATTTAGTCATTCATGATATCTTATAGCTTTTGCTCCATTACTTATTTACAACACCATTTCACTTTCTTTTAAGCGTAAATAAAAAACAAATATGAATACTTTATTCTTAGGGAACATCAAGCACATAGATATATTCATTTTATTTATACAGATAATATACCAGGTTTTAAAGTGTAATATTAAATTTCTATTCAATGTAACGTCACCATTATAGAGTCGTCTAATAAAGTAAATTAAACTCTATTACAAAAGGGTAAAGTTTCTTTTAAAATGTCACGCTGTTTGAATGTATAAGAATGCCAGAGTTTCCATTGAAAGTCTTACAAGTGATCTTAAATTGTATAAGTAATAAGACATACAATGGGATAACGCGTATTTTCCTAAGGCATTGTGGGTGAAAATCCTATATAAATATTAATAGTGATGCAGACTGACAGGGGGACCATGAGAGGGGGATATTTGTTATTTGATGATGGATGAATTGTTACTTGTTTGTAATTCGGTAAGTTGTATAATATCCTGTTAGATATTATACTGTTAAAATTAACAAACCTGATAATATTTACACGGCTGAAATTGGAACCTACATATTATCTCTTAAAACATGAAGATATTACATTGATACTCAATTTCCCTATCTACACTTTGTGTCTCCTAAGATTAGTTAGGCCAGTTATGGGATAAAGGACAGGACGCTTTAGGGAAAGGTGGTGATGTCTGGCATAAGTTCTTCTAGCAAGGGTACCCCTGAAATATTATCGGAAACTAGCTTTGCCCAGCACCAGTGTCAAACTCGTAGTTCCCAATCCCGTTGGAATATAAAGGAATTCGTTATTAGGAAGCATCTATTCATAAGCTTCAAATGACAAGGATGACAATGCTGTAAATATTTTGATGCGATTTAATTAGAAAAACAGATATCTTACAGACATGAGCCCTAGCTCTAAGTAGACAAAGCCGAAGGTACGCTTTAGTGAAATATATATTCACACATTATTAATGAGTGGGAGCATCTCCCGTTGTAATGTGATTATATTTATTGTTGAATGGTTATAAACGATGCCGGGCACTCCGGCAGAAGGGGGACGATGGGGAGACAAGTGTACCGACGAAAAACAATTGCTATACACACATTTTAAAAAATCAATAACAGATTTGCTTAAGATCCTTTTACATTACAGATATTTTAGGTTTTATACAAAACACTTTTCGTTTTCAACGTTCACTTTTCTACCTCTACTAGATTTTTTTGAACAACGTTGAGTTTTTCACCAGCAGCTCACGTGATGGCTTATCTTGCTTATTGGTAGTAGAGATCGTATATTCGATCCCCAAATAAATTTAGGGAGTGTTTTTTATTTTTTGGAAATGGGATTCTTTGTCTGAAAGCTTCAGCTAGTAACCATCTTAAAGTTTTGCGTTCCGCTACTATGCTGAGTAGAAAACATAAGAGGTAATTAACCTCTTACCATGTAATCGCAGTTCCTCGCGGCGGCTTTAAGTAAATGCATATGGGCGCATTGGTCTTTAGGCAGCTTATCATTACTTACCATCAGGTTAGGTCAAGCACTGACCTGTCACTGATTAAAAAGTTCTCAGGCTCTAGCTACTAGCAGTGATAGACGCGCAGTACCTTACTTCGTGGGAATATCGGGAAACCTGTTCTTGGAGTCTATATATAATTAATCATAATTCTACTAATTTGATTTTAGTTCTATTCATAAATGTAGTACTTATTCAACGTGGATACTAAAGGGCAGTTGAAAAACACCAATTCCCTTATCTGGCAAGCTGACCTCTCAGCTTGTAAACAAACGCAACATTGGAGTCACTAAACCAGTTCATTATTAAACATTAGGGCCCGAGTATTTGCTCTCGAGAACGCATCCCTTTGTGAAGCGACGCGGGAGGGCCGGAATATGCGCCCTGTTTCAATCGAAATACGGCCGAAAACGTGGCGACGGGATAATTTATAGTTTATCCCATAAATTGATTATTACACGCGAAGGGTGGGATAAGTCATCTGTAATCGCATTAGGGGCCCGACACACGATCGTTTGCGGTGCTTATTAAATTGTTTTTGCAAGTTATCGAAGTTAATGTTGCGTTTTTTGACAGCGAAGTAATGTATCTTCATAAAATTAGGGTAATATGATGTTTTGTTAACATTCGACTATTGTTACCAGTTTCTGTATTGTTTGATAATTGAATTATGACTTGTTTATTCTCTTTATATTGATTTATTATAAAGTTTTGTTGTTTGTTTAGATAAACCTAAAAATAGGATTTACATATCATTCCCAAATTCATTCATTTCATTTACATAGTAACTACAGGTGTTTTGTATAGTAAGAAAGGGAAATATATAATAACACAGTAAGTTATTGTGACAGGTTATCACCATTCACACTCGAATACTGTTTTATTCGCTAGAATGTCCCTTTCACAAATTCATGCGTGAAATAGCTTAAAATTTTTGTGTTTTTAAAAGTGAAACAGTGACAATTACACCGCTCTTGTGCCGAGTGGGTGTATAACGTAACAATAACATGCGGCGGTATGCAACAAGCAGCTCGCCAAAGGCACCATATGGCATTTTAATCAAGTTGCCCACTCGTACGACTTTACAACTATGTGAAGTGGTCGGTGCGGGAGCGAAAGCGGATTACTGCGAACTGGTACCGGCTCAGAGGCACTTCACCCTGATAGGACATGTCTCGAATATTCTTTACGCAATGAAAATGACGCCAGAGATTGTTATTTCGAATAGCAATGCACTAATGTGTTGCACACTAAAATGGTACGACATGTTTGGAACAAACAGTGACACTAAAACATATATTCGGTGTTTTAAACTAAATAAATAAGTAGTTTGTGTAAACTACAAGTCGTGTTTAAGCAAATATATTCAGATTATTAAAAAATATTCCGTAATATAATGGCAACCATTAAAGGTGCAAGTAACAGATACAAGTATACTGAGATCATGTTTATTTTTTTATATAGAAAACAATAGAGTCTGAATAAAAGGCTATTTTAAAAGTAATCACAATATATTGAGACTTAAATTTTCTTGTAATTTACTTAAATTGATTGACTTAAATTTTGTAACAAATAAGTTTTATTTTACCTTGAACTCCAGTTTAATTTGAAAATGATTGTTTATTAAAAAATCCATTCTGAAACTATAAGCTTGAAAACTTGTTAATGTAAATATCAGGTCAAATAAAGACTAGGTTTTACAGTTTAGTTATTATACAAAACACGCTAGCCATAATTAGACACTTTACTATCAATTATTCGCATTCAAGTCCACAATTCGTTAGTAATTCATGTCTCAATAGGTATAGTCATATTAAATTCTTTGTAAAATAGGCGTTTGATGCTCAGTAACAAATTATCCAACCTAATCATCTATATATAAAAAATCAGACTGTAACAAATCACGTAGTACTAAGAATATTTTCTATGTCCCATCAATTAAACCCAGATCGTAATGATAATTCTGTGTTATTTATATGTATTTCTTTTTTTTTGACGTGAAAACTTCTTAAGCATCATTTAGATAGGAAGCATTATACAGTGTATGTTATCTTATTATATACAAGTTAGCTTTCTTTTATAAATTACCTCATACAATGCCCGGCATGTGTTGCAATGCCGCAATTGACACAATGTTTTTGAAATGAAAACAGTAAAAAGAGACAGAAACAAATTATCATGTGTGAATTGACTAATTCGATTATTGTTATCAGTAAGAAAAAACTTTATTTACAAAGTCGACGTAGTTTTTATTAAGAATTGTATACAGCGGTTCGTTAGTGCTGTAAGAGAAAGTAAATAAATATTGTGTCTGTATTAAGGCACACATGAGCACTATAAAGTATTCTATTTGAGAATAACGGGAATCCAGAGAAGGATGTTATAATTACTCGTAAAAAATCACTATCTACCGTAATAAAGCTCTGAGAGACGGAGAGGGCGGCAAATTAGTTGAAATTCAACTTATTAAGTTGTAAATTCTTTTGTCTGTCTAAGCCGGGCTGCGCGAGGAATCCTCGCACGCTAATTGCTAAATTTGCCCCGCTCTCCCCCGGCGGCCCCGCCCCGCGCCCCGCGCCCCTCCCGCGCCCATCCCGCGCCCGGCTCATTGTCACCGCGCTAATGAAATTGTACTGGATTGCCAATAATCTAACGACAGTTTGTTCGCGTTAAGAATGCGGTGAGTCATCATTGTTGACCCGCCTTGTCCATTCAAACGGTCACTGTGAACTTTACCTTGTTGGTAAAACAGTAGAGTCACTGATATAACTGCTCCTCCCAACGATTAACTCAAATACGTGTTTGAGTTAATCGTTTACGTCCCGTTCACGTTAAATCCCATCTTTTCCATGCCAAATGGCAGAAATATGTGATCTTGTGAAATAGAGCCATATCTTTGCATTTTTTAAATTTCGGCGTCAGTCGCCACAATACCAGACAACTTTGAAGATAATTTTAAATGAGAAGATGCCATGGTGTTAACACAAGTCTCATCTCATACCAGGCACTTTCCACTTGCTGCAGGGAATTGAAGTGATTGCATCTCTCTCTTGCCATCGCTACGTACAATACCGTTCGGCTCAATTATATATAACATTTAATTCATCCTATTCCATATTAAAAATATTTATATATCCCCTGCATATCTATTCTCCGTCAAATCTTAATTAATTTATTAATACAACAGCGTAGGCTTATAATGACGTTTCCACCGCATATTTCTCAGTTTTTATTCTCCTCCATATATTTATATTATAGGATATCGATAGGGTCGCCGCTGAAAACCAGCGTTGGGCTAAAGTCCAACATTAGTTGTTGAGCGATGTTGCCAGGTCGGAGTCTCATTGATCTATTATATAATCTACCTGTAATTCTATCTCGTTACATTAGTATTTATTTAAATAATATACCTTGGGAGTGATTTCACAATCGCTTGTTGAAAGTTTAATTGAGGCTTTGTTATCCCCGAGAAATACTTAGTTACTAGAATAATTATGACCGGGTTAGGAACCCATGCTTTTATCTTCATGTCAATTGACGAACTTACAATTTAGATACTGAGGGAGTGCACAATGACAATTTCGTTTTTAATTGTGCATAGATTGTGCATCACGCCTCACTCCATCAGTCCTTCCACTTCCCACGATCCTTGCATATCTCCTTCGCTTCTTTCCTTTTCATGCAATCTTTCGTACATGCTTGTCGGTTAAGTGTTCTCTTGACCTGGCCCTTGTTTAAAATGGCCTGGATTTGGTCCAGGAACGTTCGCCTTGGTCTTTCCCTTTTATTTTCTTTCCCATTCACTCTTGACTCAGAAATCCTTCTTTTCAGTCTCCTTTCGTTCATTCTCTCTGCGTGCCCAAACCGTCTAAGCATACCTTTCTCAATTTTAGTCACTACATCTTTTATATCACAATATTCTCTTATCACATTATTTCTTTGTCACTTAGTTTCAATCCAATCATACTTCTTAACGCTTTCATCTCTACCGCATTTATTTGACTTTTATGCTTCTTCTGCCATACTCATCTTTCACTACCATACATAGGTGTTGGCACTACTGGTTCTCCATGCACAGCCAGTGTGGCCCTTTGAGACACCATCTGGCTATTTATAAAGGCATATTCAGTACAATATAACATAATAAAAGATACATAAAATCAATATCAACAACTTTATACGCGCATTTGATAGACACACTTATACAAAGTGTTACGTCAATCGTTGCGTTAAAATAGTTTATTTTATCAAAAGCACTAAGGAATTGCATTGGAAAAGTTAAAATTTCTGATGTTCAATGTAACTTTGTTATTTTTTTCTTTTATATAAACTTTCTCCTGTCCATAACAAACAGATCAACAAAAAAATATCGAAATCGGTCCAGCCCTCTGCGTTTGATGCTGTGAAATAGGGTCATATTTTTATGTAAATATCATCACGCTAAGGACAATAACAGCGATGCACTACAGATTGTTCGCGTTAAGAATGCAGTGAGTCATCATTGTCGGCCAGCCTTACCCCGCTCCCTAAGCAATCAAATCTTTTCAAATTACAAGGTCAAGTTCACAGTGGCAATTCAGCTGGTGAATCGCAGCATTCTAGACGCGAACAAACTGTAATAAATAATGTTTCTAAATCAGTTTTTTTCCTTTTGGGTGACTTTCATGCGTGCCTTGCGTAAACCGTTAGAGTTTCACAAAAGTCATGTATAATGGAATTGTTCCCCTTTAAAAGTTCTAAAAAAAGTCAGTGACAAAATATATCTATCTTTTAAGGTTGGCGCACTGTAATCTTTTTTATGATAACCAAATTTATTCCTTCGCTGTCACTCTAATGGAGCACAGGCAGAGTTGCGTGTGTGGTAATCCATAATGGAAATTGTAATATGGCGATAGATATAATATATCGGGCTACCCACAGTGCAGTGTAGATTATAATCTACATGTATATATGTGCCGGCACACGTGCGATGCGAGGCTGTACAGCGGTGATCGAATTTCTCGCCAATTACCCCCCGGAAAGGGAAGGGATGTGCTATCCCGTCTGCCGGAATAATTCTATCAATATAAAGGGAATATACGGAGGTACTTTGCGGACTTATCTATTTTTGAAATCAAAACTAGGTTTAAACCGATTCAAAGTATTAATCGTTCAAGTAGGCTCTTTTGAATCGTCATTAGTTTATCAGTTTTTTTTTAATAATTATGAAGCGACAATTGAGATGGTGTGGACATCTAGTTCGTATGAGCGACACCAGGCTTCCTAAGTCGGTGTTCTATTCCCAATTGAAGGATGGAAAGCGAAAACATGGAGGCCAATTTTTGAGATACGGGGACGTACTAAAACGTCATCTAATGCTGGGAAGATCTTGCACTGCAAAGGCGAGAGTGGGCAAACACAGTTAATAAAGCTGTGACCGCACATGAAGATCGCCGTTTAGAAGACCTGGACGCCAAGCGCTTACGCAGGAAACATTGCCCAAAACTGTCGTACTGTTACACTTACAATAATCAGGGTCAGCTGTGGTGCAAGCCATGTGACAGAACTTTCAAAACAAAATCTGGATTTTCAAGCCATATTAGATCACATTATAAACATGTGCCAGATTCGCCGTTGACGGAACCGTCGTGGAAGACATCAATCATAATCAGTTTATCAGTTTTAAAAAAATTACCAACTGTCCCAAGTTGATTCGATTGAGAAGAAACCGGCAAAGGACTATTTTTGTAGATTACGTTGTGTATCGTTTATCTTCCATGTGCAAGTGGAATCAAGTTTAAACTTTTTTGTCTCTTAATCCTTAACATGCCTTCACAGCTAGAACAGATTGAGGTATCTGCTTATAAATGGATTAATTTAATTAAATGGGTATTGAATGACAGTGAGCCGGCATGCTCAGCAATGTAACGCTCGCAATAGTAAAGTCGGCTCTTGTCCAGCTAATACATAGCATCACACCTCATTCCCATTGGGTTAGGCAGAGACCACGTCCTTCTCTATCTATATCTCCTTCGCTTCTTTCATTCTCATTAAACCTTTCATGCAAGTTCGTCGGTTTAGAGTACTCTTAACTTGGCCCTTATTTAAAATGTCCTGGATTTGGTTCACCTCGGTCTTCGCATTCACTCTTGACTCATAAGTCCTTTTTGGTCAATCTCCTTTCATTCATTCTCTTTACATGCCCAAACCATCTAAGCGTACATTTCTCAATTTTAATCACTACATCTTCTTTTATACCACAACGTTCAAGATAATGGTGTGGTAGAATTATAGTCTTACAGTAAGTGCTATGTTTAGTGGTTCACTGTTCGATTCCCGGCAGGAATTTTTTTATATTTCTTTGAATCTGGACTTGGCCTTATCTAATTACCACTCTACCAGCAACGTCCCGTTAAGATGCTGTGTAGAAACCATATGAGGTAAATTACCTCTTGCCAGATTTCCGCGCTTTTATCTTAAATTATACCGTCATACCATTTCATGACATTCCAGTTATTCTAATCTATATTTCGTTCCCTTAGTTGGCGAGAGAAGACTTTACCTAAACTAGCGTTACATAAGCGAACGTGAGAGCTCAGTGTTATTCAATACTGGCTTAATTTTTTAGTTGCATATTGTAATTTTGATTTAGAGCGTTATCGGCGAGGTGATTACAACTCGAGTCGGTATCCAGAGAGGTAGCCACACTTAGTTGATGAGATGCAAATTTACTTAAACAAGAGTTACATAAGCGAGCATACTACTGGCATAATATTTTCAGCAGAATATTGTAATTTTGATTTAGTGATATCGGCGGTGTGATTGCAGCCGGAGTGGGTATCCAGAGAGGAAGCCGCCGAGATCATATTTCTCGGCAATTACCGCCGGATGCTGCGCTCTCAGTGCCCAATAACCGCGTTTGATCCGCTCTGAGCACTCGCACTGTGCCATTATCGCATTCACACTCTAATTTCCCGTACACAAACTACTTATTATGTAATGATTGGATAACAAACTTAAGACTTATTTATTAAATAGCAAACTACGAAAATTTGGGATTCAAATTTGTTTCCTGCGTAAAAGTTAAAGATAGCAAGCCCATACGTGTGTTACATGAACTTGTTCACCTATTAATTCAAAGTAGCATTCACAATTTTTACAATATTTACAATTGGACAATATTAAACGACTACTTCACGACATTTACTTATAACACTGTTATCGCGAAAGATAGATAAATGTCATTACGAATTTTTTATAGATCTATTAAACACGAATTATCCCACCATCCATTGTTTTGTTATATCTCTAAGGTGTTAGACAGCTTTTTCGATGAAAGCTCTCAGGCGTCTTTTTCCGTCACTTACAACATTTACCGTTACATTTCAACCAATTTACACGAAACCTTGACCAATTATACACATAAACCCTCCTCAATAAATCACTCTATCTATTGGTGATAATTGCATGAAAATCCGTTGAGTCGTTTTCGAGTTTATAGCTAATAAACATACAGACACGACGGAGCACTTTGACACATTTTAAGACGTCGCCCACTAATTCTTTTAACAAGAAACTAGGGATAAAAACACATAATTTCTGTATTAATAGTTAAGCTTTTTATTGGTGAAGCTCACAATATTTATATTACATAAATATACATATACAATCAGGATACACATCCAAAAGTAATTAATCTATTGTCTATGAACAATCGAGTTTGATATATTAATACTGAGGTGTTAAAACACGAAAAATATAACCAGACCGCTCATAAAAACAAAACAAACTCATTATATCTTAAGTCCGCCTTTTTAAAGCAATAAAACCAAGTGTGTTACATACATATAATAAATTGTACGACGTACAAACAAAAGCGTCGCAAAAAGACAAACTCGCCTCGGGCGAGACCAGGCCGCCATGCCACCGAGGGGGGCGGGGCTAATCACACTTGGCAATCAAACGAATATTACAAAAAACTTATTACCTACAAATAAAAACCAACTTTAACCGCATGCAAAAAGATTTATACTCAAATAACTTCTCGTGGTGGATACGACGTTTTGGAGCGGATGAGGTGCAAAGAAGTGGCCAATCAGCACTCGGTTGCCATGACTACGTGAAGTTTCAGCGGCGCCCGATAGATGGCGACGACAGTGCGTGTGTTTTGTAAAAACTTATCGACAATAAAATAGCTATATTCTACTGTTTGGTAAACGTTTTTCGCTTTTACCTGGGGATTTAACGATTTCATTCTCAACAGCGTTATATACAAATATAAGACAAAGTCGTGTTAGTCTCACCGTTTGTAACAACAATGGTTTGGCTGATTTTAATGATAGATTTGTTGGAGTTGTTAGGAACTGTCAAAATGACAACAACTGTCATGTGGATTGGTCGGCATCCTTCTATGTACACTAATATTATAAAGAGGACACGTTTTTATTTGTAAGTATGTATGTTTGTAACGTTTTCAAACAAAAACGACTAGACCGATTTTAACATTGTTTTCACCATTAGAAAGCTGCGTTTTCAATGAGTGCCATAGTCTATATTTCTTTCTTATTAAAAGTAGGGATCCCTAATAAAAATGCATTAATGTAACCCAAGGTGAGAAAAAATTGGCAAAAAATAATTCTATCATCGCATGCTCAGGGAAATATATTGATGATAGAACAAAAAAAGACGTTCTACGGTATTACAGAACGTTTTAATCTACAAAAAAGTCCGGGATACCATATGTCCAACTACAGTAGTTATGCTACTATAACTAATATTTTTACAGTAGCTATTAAAAGTGCCGACAATAATCATATCATACTATTTGTTGTGAATTCATATTCACAACATAATCTGTGATCAAAAGCCTAACAGAGTCTGTGGTCACAACGAACACATTTTAAAATATCATTCTCTCGTAACGTACGCTTATCAACAAAACCTTTATCTTGGCATCGGGAAATACATATTTACGAACAAACAGCAGTTTTCTTTGGCTTCTCTTGCAATCAGCGCCTGAAAAAGCTACACCTGAATAATAAGTCTCCTGAACACCGAGAAGACAACACTATTCATACGTCTGTATTAATCCTTATCCTATTATATATTATTTTATCAAAGACCGTTTCAATGGCTGTAATATAATTTTTAAATTATTAAAATCGGACATTCCGTTCAAAAGATAAAGCGAATTTAAGAATGTCAATCTAAATAAAATTGTAGCGACACTTATAACTGGGCCTGCGACTTGTGAGTTAGCTCTTATTCCAAGGATACCAATGACTTACTGTTTTTATTTTTATCAAGCCAATAATTACTGGAGCGATTTCAAAAATTGTTCCATTACCTCCTTGAAATCAAGACTTTATCAGTACATGTAGAGTATTTTAAATTTGCTTATGTCGGACGTTATAAGTAAATGAAATAAAACTTTTATATTAACGAAAATCAATGTATAGTCCGACTTAGTAGCCTTTCCATTGCCACGAGATCGGCCGGAAGGAACAGTCGGAAGTTATTAGGTTTCGTCGACGCCCTGGTTTGAGAAGAGTCCACAAAAATCTCAGCCGGGAATCTCTCTTTTATCATCGCTATTAGAATCCACTTTAAGGTGATTTTCTTTGCATGAGGGTTTCTTTCGATAGGGATTTTATATTTATTCTTTTATATTGTAGGTCATTTCGTATACAATAATTTTTTTTTAAATGTTCACATTATATTATTTTTTTAATACACATTTGGTAATCCAAATAAAAATTTATTTGCATATATCAAGAAGGTCATAATTAATATACAAAATCGTTGATGTTTAAATCAGTTTTGAAATATTATATAAATATTTAAAATATATAACTATAACGTGAAACGATATTTTATATAATTTATGAATTCAGTGTTTAAACGAGTTTATAAATAGCCACTAAAAAATGAGAGTAAATATCGAAATGATATTAAATGTGTTATATAAAGGTAAAAGGGCAAAGATAGTTAATTCACTCACTCATTATTGACTTGAAATTTAGTAAAATTACTCTTTCCACATCCGCATTTTCCATGTCTCCATGTGATCGGGAAATTTAGTTAAAAATAAAGATTTCATTGAGTTCGGTATTATATGGTGAATGTATAAAATATATTTCGAAATCATTTTTCTCTTATATTATCTATTCACTTACGCACCATTTACTTTGAATTTGAGATAACTCGTCTACGTGTATTTGAATTTCATGTTCACATTTCTTTTGGTGTTTCTAGTTTTGATTGAGCAATAATGTGTTTATCGCAGCACCCCGCGCCCCGATTTCGCCTGTCGGGGAAACGTAATCTCCAGAAAGCCATTATACGTAAATTATACCGAAATTTAGCAGCCGACGCACTTTAAACCGCCCTGTATAGATTTCATTTTGCAACGCTATACAATTACCCTCGAGTTTTCCTCGTGTGGGACATTGAGTGGCTATAAACTCTATATTTCGCAAGTTAGAGTTTACTTTGCGTTGTGGGGGGTTCGAAATGAAATTTTCATAAGCGCGAGGGCCGGGGAGGGAGCGGGAGTCGCGGAGGGAGGGCATAACTCGTGTTTCCCCGCAGTTTCCGAGGGAAGGCGCCCGATACTTGAGCTCCCGTTGTGTGTAACCGGAAAAATTATTAATAATTATTATACCTCTAGTGCCTAGCAATTATAACGTATGTACCTTGAAACATGGCTACGAACGAACAGGGCCCTGGCAGCAGTGGCGACTCGAGCTGACTTCGATGCTCTAACAAAAACAGGATACACGATTTCATGGCTGCGAGTATTCGATTAGCTGACAAGGTTCCTGGAATCGATTCCCCGCAGAGTTAATTTAGGAAATTGCATTTTTTAACCTAAGTCTGGAATACTGAGTTACTTATGACTTGTATAAAACTCCAAAAAATACCATTATATCATTCTATATCCGGCTCGAAGAGCCACTTGTTTGGTCTTCTCGGTTTTCAGAAGATGTTTAGTTATTTAGGTGCTTATTGTAAGAGTAGGCAAAGAAACTGTTCTTTCGTAAAAAAGTATGTATTTCGCGGTGCCGAGGTGATTGTCGGTTTTTTGACGTTAGGAATTGAAAATTTCCATAGACCTACGAGTATGTTGTGAATGTGAATTCAAATACAATTAACCATAAATGAAATTATACAAACAATTACAATGATGTAACAATACCACTCTAATACGTGTAATCAAATAAAAATATTCTTTGCGTTACGGTATATTATAATCGAATTAATTGACTTTTTGAAACGTATTAATTAATAAATTTATTCGACATTGATTGACTTTTTAAAACGTTTTATAAATTTATTTATTCGCGAAACGTGCAATTATTATATATAGTAAAAAGTATCATTCAAGATTTCACTGTTAGTTACGGTTATAGCTCAAAATATTAGAATAGAGACGTAATAAAAAAAGAAACAAGTGATCAAGCTTAACACATTTACATTATATTTCACAATAACACATTTTTATACGAAAAATTTAAAGAGGGTATCGTGTAATGGATCTATATTTTCATGCACGACAAATATATACATTTTTGTCATATCTGGTACAGTTTCCAAACCAGTTGCCTTAAAGGAAATTTAACATCATATAAGCTATGAAGAATTCTAAATTAAATCATTAAGATTTAATGTATATAAACTTATTTATTTGCCTTGACAATTGTATACTTGTCTCTCTCATCATTTTATATTGTATAGAATCACAAATCACGGTTACGTATAATTCCATGTATTGTCCTTTATAAAATGGCTGTTAGGAGGCTTCGGCCTTGGCTACTTGCCACCCTAAGCTATTATTGTAACCCTAGCTGTCACAGCACGTGTCGATAAGAAAAAAATTCGATGCGATGCTGTGTAGAGACCATATCAAGGCGTTACAGTTTCAATTAGTATCACCACTTGGCATCAGATGCAATCACAGTCAAGCGCTAAATTATCGCCAATAAAAAAAATCTCCTGATGAACTGCATAACGAGAGGCTTCGGCCGTCCACCCTAGCAAACTTCCACCCTATCAATAAAGACATTTAATGCTTTTCTGTACGATATAGTGTAGAAACCAATAGGAAGTAAATCTTTGACCAAGGCAATGTGCTTTCCTATCATCTTAGTGAGATCGCAGTCAATCGCTAACCTATCAGCTAAAAGAAACCCCATTATGAAGTAAATTACCTTACCAGGTTATCGCGTTACCATCTTAGACGGTATCATCACAATGGTCTGGTGCGATCGCAATAAAGAGCTCACCTGTCAGCTTTAAATAAGATAAAGTGTATGCACATTTATGTCTATAATCCTTATTCAGTGTACTGGGTTCAATTCCAGATTAATATTATGCATGTTAAGCCGAAACTAATCCCCGCTGGGAAACTTTAATCGTCAGAGAGATTGAAATGTAATTTTCCTCGTTTTTCTGGAAAATATTAAACCTGTGTCGCTATTTTACGCATTTTAGTCAACTTTATCTTGGAATTATACGGTGGGTAACAGCGTGTTAATGTACCACCGCTGGGCATAGGATTCCTGACAATTAGGATAGGTTTTAGGCATAGAACCGCCACACTGCTCCACTACTAAATATATTCCACAATTATTCCAAGGATGTAAAAGTAACAGGCCAACGTATTCTCTTTGAGAGCTTCCGTTGCGTGCGCTGCGTAAACGATTAAAGTTATGCAACAATCGTCTAGGGCGGAATTGTTCCCCATAAAACGTTGTTAAAAAATGTCTACTATAGTATATATCTATCTATTAAGTATACCTCAGTATAACCTTTTCTATGGTAACTATAAGTCCTCTTTTGTATATTACATGAAGTTGCGTATAAAGATGAATTGGTTAATAAATAATAATCAGAATAGATGACTTAACCTTAATTTCTTGGTTTTCTATCTTACGTTCTTTAATTATTAAAAAAATGAGCCATTCAGTCGTGGGATTGTCGTGGTCCAACAATTGCACAATGGCCCGGCTTCCTTCCGCGAACTCTTGCGATTCTTTACGTAAAATATCGTATTGCCGCTTACGGGTGTCGAGTTCACCTCAACAAGGAACCCAAAGTACGTTCACCACACGTTTGTTGGGTCAATAATAAACTAGGATCGCTTATTATGAACTTAATGTGATAGACGTTTAAATTAAATTGGTGCGAATTTTGACATAGCTACGTCATCATATTTTTCTAGTAATGAACTTCAGTATTGTTTCAAAATGTTATGACTTTCGCAATCAATAGTTTTGACTTTGATTTCTAGTCATTCCAATTGAATGGCGAGAATGATAGTAAAAGACCCTCAATAATTTGAAACAAATGCATTATGGTTTACAAGCTGTTTTCTTATAGTTAGCTACAAGTTTAAGAAAGAATTAAAAGTGTAGTGAAGGTGTTAAGAAAGAATATACCTATATTGCACTAATGAATAATAAAAAAGGCAGCCTTATTGCTATGAAAAATCTCATTGTATTGTATTGAGATGAAATTGGTAATTCATTAAAAGTGATTTTACACATACCAGTGTTTGCGTGGTCCTACACGTTAAAGATGTGATAATAAATTGCATTTATTCAATTGCACGGTGTCCATTAAAATACAAATCCATTCAAATACTGCCGTCCGTGTGTTGTAAATGATGTAACGAGTACGACTTAGTCCTATATGTTATGTAAAGATTTAAAAGACGTAAGATATGCAAATTAATATTACGGTTGTATAGGGTGTCAGATTATAGAGTTTCAAGTAAAGTGCGTACTTAAAATGTACACATGTTAAAAGTGAAACTTCTTTGGCAAAGAAATTTTTAAGTGTTTTTTATATTAATACAAACCTAAAACTTTGGATTTCTGAGACTTAAACTTGTCATTAAAATGTCAAAAGTATCGAAAATTAATACAAATAATTTATTGAAATCTCAAATGACGAATTGTAAATAAAAATGTCACGTGAATATTAGAAATTATTAATTAAATTTTGTTTTTTAATTTAAAGTTTAGGAAAGAGAAATTTTTATATTTTATGAGAAATAGTACCTATATTAAATTATTAAACAAAGAGAGGCAAATTATAATGCCACATGTTATTTGTGACTATTAAGTAAGTAAGTAAGTAGCAGCCCATTAACGTCCCACTGCTGGGCACAGGCCTCCTCACTCATAGGAGAGAGAGGGTTTTTAGAGCATAGACCCACCACGCTGCTCCACTGCGGATTGGCAGGCATAGTACACAAGTGCACTCTCTATTCCTTCACTCTCATAGTCCGACACGACCGGAGAGAGATCAGGCGCTGGAACGACGGCTTAACGTGCTCTCCGAGGCACGTGGGTGGACCACACCGCCAGCTTACCAACTTCGGGCGAATATTGAGAAAACCTTGATAGAAAACTCAATATTGTAACTATTACCCAACTTTAAAACAAATTAGCATAAAAAACGCGCCATATCTTCGTGACATTTGTGACGCATTTCATCCGTCAACATTTTGCCCCTAGGCGCTTGAAAAAGTTTCTTTTTTGAAGTGATATGTTATTCGATACTTTGACAACTTATATACTTAAAAATAAAATAAACAAAAGCTAAGCTAGCTAAATTAGGCAGGTGGCAAAAAGGGAGGTTGGAAATACTCGTCCTGTAAAAAGCTTCAGCCGCGTGGTCGCCGCGGCGCTAGTGATGGCTCGCGGCGCACAAAGTATCGAGTGTCGAGTTACCGGCAATCGATGGCAATTGACGTGATGGGATAATGGGCGTTTTTGTTGTGCCCGAGATTCGAACCGAGACCTTTCTGTCCTAATCGAATTACGCGGTTTACTGTCGGAGTTAATTGTGCGTTTACAATGGCCATTCCTTTTCGAAGCAGTATAGAAATCCGACGTTTATTACGCAAAATAGTTTCTAATAAACCACCACATTTTTTCCGATTAACGGTTGACTGCAATCTCACCTGATGATACAATCTAACGTGCATGGCTCCAAAACACAATATTTTTAAGTATTTACCCAGCTGGGAATTAATTCCAGGGCCTCTGCTGGAGTAAAAAAGCACTCCGCACCATTGCAATAGCATGACGGTTAATATACTATGTAACACGTATAGAAAAATATTCCACTGTTGGGTTGAAGTTTAACCACTACGCTACCCTTTTATAGATTGACTTGCTATAATTACCAGGCAATGTCCATGTCCAATCTCCATATTACGAGAAATTTTGTAGTGCCTGTCTGAGATTCGATCATGTGACTCTCCATCTAGAACCAACGTGTCCAATCCCTGAACCAAGCTTCAACGAAGCTATCGTTTACCAAAGTAGCATAAGTATTGTCATAAAGAGAAAAATACTCAATATATCATTTTCTTTGTTTATAAAAGACCATGGCTTTAAAATATATGTGAAATGTTTATTGATTTGTAATTTTTACATAAATAAATTAAAAGATGTCATTGCTCGATTTGATTACAGAAATAATACTTCTCTAATCTGAGATTTGAGATAGGTACCATAGATAGTTTCCGTAGCATTATCTTTATATAGTGATCGAATAACTAAATAAGTAATACTGCATATAGCCTTAAAAAAGTTATGTGTACAGCTTTCAAAACGAGATATCCGTTGTTGCTGAGACGTTTGAGAACAAATGAGGTAGCTTCTTAAGGAAAGTCACTCGAATGAATGTCAAATTTCTGAAAAAAATGTGTGTTTGTTTGTTTTTATTGATTTCGTCGTCCACATATGAAAAGACTTTTCTTCGTAGGTCTATTCTAGGACTTACCTGTATCCTGTCTTCGGGTAAATCAGTTTTTAAGGATAGCATCTCCCTCGCGTACACATCAGGGTAGTGTGCGTCCTTGAAAGCCTTCTCCAGCTCGTCCAGCTGGTAGGAGGTGAAGATCGTCCTGCCACAGAAACAGAACACAGATGGGTAGACATGGATAGCAATTACTAATAAAACAAACTAATTTCAGAATTGCGATAAAAAACAAATATTGCATCCTTTATTAGATTTGAAAACTAGATCTGTGCAAATGAAGTTAATGTATTACTTACTTAAAGGATATTGTTACTACAATTTAATCCCAAATATGTACTTTAAGCCGCAGAATAAAGTAAACATATTTATTTTAGACATTACGTCTAAAAAGCGGTGAAATCGGGTTTTATTAAATTAAACAGTTATAACAAACTCTCTGAAGATATCGCACACTAAGGTTAAATTCTTGATTGAAAAAAAGTCAATTAAATATTCACACTATTATTTGAAGGATTACTGAGACGATAAAAGGCGTGGGAGTGAGTCAATTGCCCTAGTATAAATAACATACATATATGCATACATAGCATCACGCCTTATTCCCATAGGGGTAGGCAGAGACCACGTCCTTCCACTTGCCACGATTCTTGCATATCTCCTTCGCTTCTTTCATTCTCATTAAACCTTTCACACAAGTTCGTCGGTTTAAAGCACTCTTGACCTGGCCCTTATTTAAAATGTCCTGGATTTGGTCCAGGAACGTTCGCCTTGGTCTTCCCGTTCCAACTTTCGCATTCACTCTTGATTCATAAATCCTTTTTGTCAGTCTCCTTCTCATTCTCTCTACGTGCCCAAACCATCTAAGCATACCTTTCTCAATTTTAGTCACTACGTCTTCTTTTATACCGCAACGTTCTCTTAT